>JABFPJ010002314.1:0-20172 GCA_022817425.1 Gryon sp. ZL-2020
GTGTATAAACTAACTTAATATTCATTGATCCTTTCAAGTATCTAAGTACCCTTTTTAAACATTGCCACAATTCTTTAGTATTTTTATGCAAGTATCTACTCAAAATGCTAACTGCAATACTTAAATCGGGTCTTGTACATAACATCACATACATTAAACACCCAATAACATTTCGATTTGGTGCATCATATTCGTCATCTGAATTTAGTGCTTCATAATGGAAACCCTTTTCTTTCCATGTTCGTTCGAACGTTTCGAACCAACATCTAGCTGCTTGTTTTAATCCGTATAATGCTTTGTTCAATTTACAAACTTGATTAATTTCACTATCAATTCCTTCGGGCACTTTCATATGTATTTCATCTTTTAGCGTACCATTTAAAAACGCAGTTTTAACATCCATATGATGAATTAATAAATTATGTTGATTTGCGAAAGATAAGATAAATCGAAAACTTGAGATTCTAGCAACTGGAGCAAAAGTTTCATCATAATCAATTAAATATTTCTGACTAAAACCGCGAGCGACAAGTCTAGCTTTATATTTTGAAGGATTTCCAAATTCATCATTTTTTTTAGTAAAGACCCATTTACAATCAACTATATTTTTATTCTTTGGTTTTTGTACTAATGTCCATGTTTTGTTAATCAAAAGAGAATTTATTTCATCATTAATTGTTTGTATCCAAAGTTCTTTGTCATCTCGATTTTTAATTTCTACAAAGCTTTTTGGAATTTGACATATACTTGATGTAGCACACATTATATTATTATTTAATATATCAATTTCATTGTATGATATTTTTGGACGACCTTTAAGTCGGTCACTCCTTCTTAATTCAGGTAACACAGTTCTACCATTTGTCTCATTATTAACTACTGATTTACCTATATCAGTTTCATTATCAACTACTGATTTATACTTATCAGTTTCATCATCTACTGATTTATCCATATCAGTTTCATCAACTACTGATTTATTCATATCAGTTTCATCAACTACTGATTTACTCATATCAGTTTCATCATCTACTGATTTATTCATATCAGTTTCATCAACTACTGATTTACTTGTATCAGTTTCATTATTCAACTCTTCTTCTGCTTCTATTACAAAATTTTCTTTGTCATAAGATGACAATTCATCTTTGTTTTGATCATAACACTTATTAAAATCTAATTCTGTTATCGGTCTAGATTTTACAAAGTTCTTTTCATCAACAATTACATCTCTGACAATAACTGGCTTTTCATTTTTAACATCCCAAACTTTATAACCATTCGGTACATATCCAATTAAAATTCCTTTCCATGATTTGTGATCAAATTTTGCCTCTCTTATTTTATTGTGAACATAAACAGTAGATCCAAAGATTTTTAAAAACTTTAACTGTGGCTTTTTACCGTGCCACAACTCAAAAGGTGTTTTATTTGATTGAACGGCTTTTGTTGGTGTCATATTTAATAAATAAGTTGCAGTCAGTATTGCTTCACCCCAAAAAATCTTATTTAAATTCGCACCGGCTATCATTGAACGCGCTTTCTCCGTTAAAGTCCTAACCATTCGTTCTGAGACACCGTTCAATTGTGGTGTTCTCCGAACAGTTAAATGATAACAAATACCTTTTTCAGAACAAAAATTTTTCATTTCATTTGATAAGTACTCTCGCCCATTATCAATATATAAATTAACGATTTTCAAATTAAAGTGGGCTTCGCTTTTAGCTACAAAGTCTTTAAACATAGTGAAAACGTCTGATTTATTTTGCATTATATATGTGACACAATAGTGGGTAAACTGATCAACAAATATAACAAAATAATTTCTATCATCAAAAGAAGTAGGTGATATAGGTCCACAAACATCAGAGTGAATAATAAATAAAGGACGTTTAATATAAGATTTATCTTTTACTTTCTCGAAAGGCAATCGTTCTTGTTTTCCATTAATACACGCTTCACACAAATCATCGTTAGGAATTTTGTTTTTAATTTCTGTAACATCTTTTACCATGTCTTTGTTTTGCAACTGCATAAATTTACTTTTCCCAATATGCCCTATTCTTTGATGCCAGAGACTGTAATTATTGTTTTGAATACTGTTTGCGTGAACAGTTTTATTTATCTTTGAATTTAAAATAAAATCAATACCTATTAGATTTCCGAATGGCTTACCTCTCATCAAGAGCATACCACCTTTTTTAACTGTGACGCCATTTTCGTCAAATGTTATCGCTGTGCCGGATTGTTGCATCTTGCCGACAGAAAGCAAGTTGTATGTAGCATCTGGACAATACAATACATCCTTCAGTTGACCAGGTACTCCTAACTCGCTCATTACATCGATGACTCCTCGTTTTGTTGCCTTAATGAAAGCTCCAGATTTGGCAACAGTGATTTGCAATGGTGGAATTAAATTTTCATAATTGCTGAAGACATCATCTCGATTTATAAGATGATCAGAAGCACCAGAGTCCAACACAAAGTTGATTTTATCAGCGCCCATACTCGTCTGATATTTACCGGTCATAAAAGCAAACCCAGAAACATTTACACTAGGACCTTTTTGTTCTTTTGAACATTCCTCAATCTGAGAAACATGAGCTGATTTATTGTCTTTATGTTTGCTTTGTTTGAATTTGTTATTTTGATTAAAGAAATAACAATCACGTTTTTTATGACCTTTTCTACCACAGTGATGACATTTAAGTACTGAACTTTTTGATTTAAAAGAATGTTTTCGATAAGGACCATTCTTTTGATAATGCCGATTTTGATAAGCATTTTAACCGAACCGAGAATTTGAATCAAAATTTAATTTATGTTCAATGTTATTATTAACATGCAATACTTTTAAACTTGTGTCCTTAGTTTCAGATAAAAGTTTAGTCTCGTGATCAAGGAGTCTTTTCTTAACGGAAGATAGAACAATTTGATCTTTTGATAATGTTTCTATGGCCGTAACAACACTATCATACGATGACGAAAGGACGTGAATAAATATGCCACTTTATCAAATTCTGGTAAAACCGCACCAGACGTAGTTAACTCGGATATTAATTCATCATATTCACTAAAATGTTTAATTAATCTTGTATTTGGTTGTAACTTTAAATTAATTAATCGTTTTCGAACAGCTAACTGATTCGCGACACTTTCCCGCTCATATATTTCATCAAGATAATTCAAAACGTCTTTCGCGGAATTTAGATTTACAACACTACTAAGCATCGAATCGGAAAGATATTTTATGATCACACTTTTTGCTATCCTATCATCATACACCCATTGACGATCAGGATTGTCAGGAGTTTCTTCTTCGATAACGTGAATAAGATCACGTTCAATTAAAAGTCCTTGCACTCGACATTTCCAAATTGAATAATTTTCACCATTAAAATGAGTAATATTATGTCTATTATTTGCACCCTCCATATTTTATCAATTTGAGAAACACACAACAAAATTGTTAATTTAGTTGAGCACAATATCAGATTTCAAACAATAATTTAACTCGCGACAATTGGGCCCATAACCTATTGAGATTATGGGAAAATTAAACACAAAATTGTATTTAAATTTTAACTTTATTTTCTGTCGCGTTAGTACTGGGAAGATCGGACTCACAGCTTCAGCTCTCACGACAACTCAAAACAAACTGATCAGAACATCGGCGAGAACACCTCTTTTTCTATAACTAAAAGACAATATGTTTTGATGATTTACGGCATTATTTTATGATACTTTAATATCCTAAAAATGCAAGATTACAACAGAGTTATTTGCTTTGTACATCTTAAAAAATACTTCGCTTAAAAAGAATACTTTGTTCAGATCCTAAACATATGTTCTGCACACGCTCATACTTTCTATTTGTGCATTTCTTTTAAACATATATTAGATTGAATTTTGTACATTTTATTTTATGAGTTTATGACTTAAGTAAAATAAAAGTTCCAACACTATGTAACTTGAAATGACAACGTAAAGTTATTAATTTATTTACGTTCAACATTGTTCACTGTCACGTTTGTTTGTTTGTTTGTTTGTTTTTTTTGTCATATTCAACACTGTATTGATCTTACTTAAATCATCGTTTTCCATTCGTCCGTTCTTCGTTCCCCATCTCTGTATAGTTTCCCGTCGTGTTTCTGATATATGACAATATACAACGACATTGATAATTTTATGATATGTTTATAGCCCCAATGAGGTCCTTACATAAAGGAGAAAACGATGGACAAATAAAAAAAGTTAATTTAATCAAATAAGAAAATCTCAAGGAATTCATTTTGAAAGTACTCCTAGCGGTCAAGAGATTTTAATTAATCTGGTAGACTCGAATACCCAAACTGATCATTTCCTTCAACCTCCTGCTCACACTGATCGAGTAGTCCATGACAAGTGGCTCGCTCGAAATCCAAGTACATTAAGACGGTCACCCATTTAAGTAATGAGTACATCTGCTCACGAACTACCAAAGTGTCAATTGCAATATATTATTTTTGGCTATATTAAAGAAAATATTCTCAGCTTTGCGAATAAAATTCAATTAATTGTATAGGATTTCCCCCAAAATTTGTTATTAAAGAAAAAAATATAACATTTTATATAATAATATTACAGATATTATTCAAATGTTATATTCAGGATATTATTTGAAGTTCCACTATTAACTTTTTCCTAATCCCTTCTCTTTCGACTCAAAAGTTTCCAAACTTTTTGACGACGCACCTTTTTTTTTCATTACCCTAAAAATTAAGTTAAAACTTACATTTTCACACAGTTTTATTGCTGAATAAACAAACCATTTCAAGTTTAAAATTTTTTTAAACTAAAACAGTAGGATTTTTAAAGTGGGAAATACAAAAAAGGGGATAATTTTTTTAATAGAATTATTTCTGCTGATTCCTTGTTACTTCGTCTTCTGTGGCGTGGCACAAAGTATAGTACTTCGCTCCCTAGGAAACTCTTTACTCTTTAGTGAGTGAAGTACTACTTTGTGTGCCTCTTTACAAGAGGGTGAAGAAGCAGTTCTCGTGCCGGTATGACGAAAAAGATTAAAGGATTCTTGGTTAAAACCACTTTTTTACTTTAAATAGATCATTTATAAAATTGTAACCACGGTTTCTTCACAGAAAAGACTTGTCTTCATGGAAGATATATGTCTTTAATTCATTATGAAATACTACATTTTTCATCCAAAAATTTTCGTCAAAATTTAACGAAAATTTTGTCATTTTTCATCTTGGTTGCTAAATTGAACGCCTTAACTTGATTTAGAGTAATTTGAGTTAAATGTTAATACATCTTTGCGGCAACAGTGCAACGAGTATATGGGGACATATTGCCATTTGGCGATGATATCTCGACGAAATCGTATAAACTAGCGAATTCTACCAAACTCCGCTCATTAGTACGCTACCGCTGCTGGTTTTTGCAACTGATAGAGGGGACCTCTCCGTCACATTATCTGAAAGTTATATCGCGGCGTACTAGGGATAATTTTAGACGGAGGGTCCGCCAGAACTAAAGTTTAAATCAAATTTATCATTTGTATTGTAATGCACCAGGTTATTCGTAATTTTTTTTGTCTTCTCGTGAAAACTTTTCATTTGAATTACGGTAAAGGATAAATCTTTTAGCAAAGAAAAATATAATATGTCGTATATCCAAATAATCAATTTTTCGTTATTCACTTTTAAATTAATTGTATAATTTTGAAAAACAAAAATCACACTAGAAACATCTTTTTATTCATAGTCAAACAGAAATGTTTTATGAACACAGGTTTATTTGTGATATCTTTTGGAATATAAAATAAAGTCGGCAGAATTTTTGTCAATTTTGAATGTATGAAAATGTGTTGATTGAAGTTCTGTACACAACCCAGTATTTTTTTTAACATACACGAAAATCGCTTTTCTATTTATTGATGAGAAAAACGCTTTAAATAAATCAAGTCGATATACAAAGAGTGGGTTATAAATACGTAACTAAAATACAACAACAATAACTGACACTACAACTATCAATAGATTTTGTACAAAAATGTAAGTAAAATTAAAGATTGCCATGAGTTAATCCATGATTGTCAGTGCTAAATACTGTTGCAAGTTGCCATGATATTTCCCAGATGATATTTTAATGTTCCGCCAGAAATGATGAATAGTTTAAGTTGGACCCTGCGCGCATTCGCAATCGGCGGTGAACGACAGTCATTAGTTAATCATATAGTTTGATAAAATTAAATATACATATTACATTTTTTGAACATCAACGAATCGATTTTTGTAATTAAAAAAATTTTTTGTCCCCAACGAGTCAGAAGGACCCTTTAATATGAACTTTCAGTTCACTTTGTATACGTATTACACTTCTTTATTTTCACTTGACTTTCAATTAAATCCCAAAGTCGTAAAATTTCTTAAACATGGCAAAATCAGATACACTCTGATAGATCGCCAAAGTTTCAAATTGGACAGACTTGGTTAACTTAACCAGGTCATAATTTTAACTCCGCTATACCTGACACCGTGAGACTGAATCTGATAAATAGTGTCAAAGTTTAATTTCAGTCAAATATACTCCGTTTTCTGTTTTTGGTCAAAACTCCAACACGTCATTTCTATATTAAATACTATAGTACTGAATAATTTATAAGAAACAAAATGTAATTAATATATAATTTTTGATAATGTTTCATATTGAATTATTTCGTTTAACGCAAATTTACAGTTGATAGTTTTGCAAGCTGCAATATAAAACAAATAAAATGGTATAATTCGATTATTATTATATAATGTATATTTGAATATAATGAATAATTGAATGCAAATAAAAGTAAAATTTGTGCATTGGAGAGATGTATTTTTATCCTCGTGACATCCGAATAATTTATCTTGTGCGTGATCCCACGACTTCTCGGTTACTCCATTCGCAAGTACTCGAAAGCTTTACACGTGCCCCTCAATCCTCTCTCATGCAACGTAAACTCGATTTGCCGTTCGATGCATTAATCATTCATTGCGTTTGTGTTTCGCGTGTAACTTGCGAAAAGGAATACCTTACTGATATCTCACACTCAGACACCTAATATAAGATATAAGAATTACCGTTCAAAGTGAAAAATATTACTTTTAAATTGTTTTCATTTATTTACCATAGTTTTATAAATCTATTACATTTTTTGTTAATAAAAATTGATTGTTTTTTAACTTTAATTACGTATAATAGAATTTTCAATAACTTTCATATTTAATATTTTATTACTTTTTTCCTCATGAAAATGTTTGTTGATCCATTAAATAAATAATATTTTAATAAATTTCATGAATTTACAATAATTAGTATATAATGGAAAAATCATTAATGTAGCTTTTAGAATTTGGAAAGTCTGTAATCTCAATATTTTGCTGGCTTATTATTTTTGAACACCAGGTATATATGAAGATGAGATATATATTATCTTTCTTTACATATTGTGGGTATGAAGAAAGATAATATATTTACTGATTATCACGTTTTAATTATTTCTTGCTGATTAATCTTAATCGACAATTCATTCTTCTCCTACCTTTAATCATTAGAGCGATAATTCTTACAATAATTGATTCTATCTAAAAATCTAATATAGTTTACTAAAATAAACAATTCTTTCAATGTTTTTTTTTAAATCACAAAAATGTTCTATAATTTGTACAATTTTTACAAAATTATATTACACGATTTTTTTTGTATTTTCAGTTAATTTTAAAGTACAATTAGAGTTAATCTTAAGTTAAACAGCATATTTGTGACATCATTGATGAGATTAAATATTTTATTTATCGAATTAAAATCTTTGTTTGAAGAAAATAACACTTTGTCTGACGTGGTCCAAATAAACTATGTCATATTTATGAAATGTTAAAAATATGTTTCAGTGAAAGGATTATTTATTAGATCTATCTGATTTATAATTATATCGATGGTAAAATCAGTTGTATTATGTGCGTGATCAATAATCATTTATATACTGAGATAATTTTTACCTGTGCAAATAATTTTGATGAATTAACCTAAAATTTTCGTTAATATAAATAAATATTGCAATACGTAAATTAAATAAATAAATAAAAAATTTTAATTCATTTACGTGAATAATTCATTAAATATTGTAATATTTATTTTATTAGATTTTTTAAATTTATTTCATTTTAAATTTCGAAAAATGTAAATGTAAACTAATATCTGCATACAATACGAAATTATCTATTGAATCAAATTAATATGGTTAATGCATCCCTCGCGTGCTGTCATATTCCATTTTAACACGGGAAAACACGTATAACAATTTATTTCAACATGGCACCATAAACGATTTTTTTTATATTTATAGTAAAAACAAATACCTTAGCTGTTTTCATCGGTAAATTGTCATATCAAAATTACAATAAATCCAATTAGATCACTTCTTAACTAAATAATTACAACAAAACACTTGTAACTGAATTTACACGTTAAGTCAGTAATTCGCGATACGATCAAACTTGAGTGTCAACATAGTTACGCTAACGTTGTGCGAATTAAAAAAAGGAAATAACGATCGATGTCGTTTTTATTTATTTGTTTATAGATCAATGTTCTGGATATTAATGCAGATAATCTTGATTATCTTGTTTGCTATATTCGGATTGAACTTTATTCATATCAATTAAAACTTATTGAATTATTTATCTGAATTAAAAAAAATTATACCATTGAATATACCATTGAATCTGATAAAAGTAAATAATTTATTTATAGTTTCTTAAAATCTCATTCTCTAACGATTAATTATTGTATGTGAAATATATATACATAATGTATGTACATTTAATATATACTTAAAATATATTTGTACATGAAATGTATATTTTTTATATATATAAAGCGGCAAAAAATTACACTTAAATATATATTTTACGTATACATTTTTCGTCCGTGAGGTAACAAAATTTAATTTTAATATAATAAATTACTCGATTTTATATTTATAAGTTCCATATTTAAAACAAATGTTTCTCATTTCATTTCGCTTTTCACTGTCCTTTTTAGTCGTTCATTCTAATTCTGGCAACAGATGGAAATTAATTAAAATATAGAAGATGTGCATTCCGCGTTCTTCGCATGAAATATCTCGTTCGATCGAATTAGCAGGTACAATATTAAACTGCACGGGGATGCGAACATTTATCTGCATCTGTGTAAATAGTCATTTGCGTAGTCACGCCGTTAATGGCAAAGCTGTAAATACTAATGCCGGCTCCTTCGTGGCATGTCGATAAAAGAAATTAAGTCATCTGCATCGGCAATTAAAATGAGTCGTCAGTTTTAAATGGCTTGCCGGTAGATTCACCGACAATTTTGTAATATACATTTCATGTGTTAATAATTTATTCACTATTTATGATGCACGTATGTTTTCCATCAAGATATGATGTCTTTTCTTTAATTGTATACGATTGACTATTATTTATCCCGATATTCTAATATGTAATTATTACTAAAGAAAACAGTTAAAGGAAAATTACAGTTTGACATTTTGCACTTGAATTGTGATGTATATACTATCGATTGATATTTCATCATCATTTGTTTGACACATTGTGTAAAATATTTTATATTAAACTAGGTGATTGAGGGCGCGCCCCTTGGGCGCGCTATCCAGATATAATTTCAATTATCATTATTTTGAGATAATGAAGCAGTAAAATACTATACCATGCATTGATTATATATCAAATGCATTCAAACTAACAAATTATTTTAATTTATACAATAATATATTTTGCAACAAAAAAATGGGCCTCGCGCCCATGTTACAATAGTATATTTTGCACCAAGGGAAATGAAGAAGAATTTTCTTTTAATTTCCATGGTGCGAACGATATTTTTCGCCACAAGGGAGCAGAAAATGCAGTATCTTTAAAACCCCCTAGAGATGGAAACTGCATGTTCTGTCACCGTGTGTCGAAAATATGATTTTTCGTCTTAACCTGTACGTGAAATGTCACTTATATCTCTGTGGCGGTGCATGAAGTATTACTATTCTCACACTACTCGTGTGAGAGTTCAACCTCGCAAAATGGACCTTCGCGCCCTTGTTGCAAAATGTACTATTTGAATGAAAATATTACAACTTATTTCGTGAATGATTGATACTTCAGAAATTATCTTTCATACGAACTTGAATTATTTTGTCTTACACATTAATTAATAATATATGATAATACATTTATTCATTAACATGATTTATCAATTTATAACTAATTTTTATCCCAGAAAATGTGAAATAGTTGAACCTTATTAAGATTATTTATGTTTAAAAAGTTTCAATTATGTTTTGCGCAAAATGGTAGAATATTTTTAAACTAAACTTTTACTTAATAAATATTTAAGAGTTCCAACATTTATTTATAAGTTTATGAGTGTTTTAACAATTTTCTAAATGTTTTAACATGTTTTAAACATTTTGATACCATCTTTCAATAATGAAACGTATTGAAAATTATTGAAAATTATTAAAATTATCTCGTAATGAATAAAGACATTTGTAGAAATTATAAAAATAATTAGAAACTTTTAGAAATATTTTGAAACTTTTTAAACTGTATTAAATTAATAACAGATCTAAAAAATTTCTAAAATTTTGCACAAATTGTAATAAAAACTTATTAAAGAAAAATATTCTTAATACAGCTAAAAAATTTCACGTTTGTTGAGATGTAATAATCAATTTAATGTACCGATTTAATAAACAATTTAATATTTAAAAAATACTTCTCTCTAATGAAGTAATTCGATAATTTACAGATGTTAATGTATTCTTATAGTTCTTTGTATACGTAATTTTTTGTTAAGGGCTGCATTCTATTGAAAATGCATTATATATTCGATTATATTCTATTGAATATCATATTTTCATATTTTAAATTTGAACGGTTGGCGCGCATTGAAATCCATCGTTTGATCGATCGAAGTGCGTGCGCATTTCTGATTACGCGTCCAACTTCAGAGTGAGCTGAACTTTTTAAGAATTGATTATAAAATTAAAAATAAAGAAAATTATGTGTATTTATTGAATTTTATTTATGTTGTTTGACTAAATTATGCACGTTAGTAAAAGTTGCTTAACAAATTAATTAAGCTTATTGACCTTAAAGATTATATTATTTTGAATAAAAAGTTGATACACTGCTTATACTTAGATGACGACAGTTCATTTTATCGTTTGATATCGAAAAGATTTATACTATGATTTAAAGTATTGACTGGAGATTGGATTATATGTAATTAAATGTTAAGTCAATACTGATTGTGAATTTATTCATGCAGCTTTTAAATTAATCTCTTAATGGAATTATATTTAAATGGAACAATTGTACATTTCAGTATTTTAATGCACAAATTTATTTAATTATAATTTAAGCACATTTATTAAGACATATAAGAAATACTTATAAGTAAATTGTTAATTTTAGCTGTGCATTAAGAAAATATCCGTCAAAAGTATTTATACAAGAAGTTGAAATACACTCTTATTCAGATGCATTTCACCAAAAATTGTCATAATAGCGATTAAATAGTTTGTGCGCATTAATGTCGCATGCGATGGTTTTGAACAAGAGTTTGCGACAGCGGCAAAGATATCACGAAAGGATTTATTTTGTTGCGCGTGCATTTGTGTGTAGTTTCATCTATTTGCCGCAGCATCGTGACATCTTTGGTATAAAACAGAGCAGAAGATTTCAGAGTTATGAGCACCTGCAGAATTCGCAATTCTATTTCACGTATATATAAATATATATCTTATGTATACTCATAGAATTATATTTTCGCCTTAATTTTCATAAGAAAATATAATTATTACGTTAATTTACTCTAAGAAATAATTGAAGCAAATATCAATTTAATATTGATAAAAGATTTCCTGCATGTTAAATCGAAGTTAAACTCAATAAATTCAAACAAATAAATAATTGTTACTAATTTGGTTGATGTAATCATTATCATACTGTAATTATCAATGAGTTTAAATATCGAACTGTTAAATAATTTTTTACACGAATTTGTTATTTAGTTATATGTATAAGATAATTGAATAATTAAATTTGGCGATGCTACATCGTAGCAGTCAGTGGCAATAATAAATATAATTTTGATGAAGAAATTGTTATGAACATTTCTACACATAATTTATATTCCGTTTGTATAATAGAAAACCATATGTAATAATAAGCAGAATAGTAATTTTCAAATAACTTGATGTAATTGCACTAATATTGCTACGAAAGGCAGTACATTATCAATGACATAACAAAATGTCATTTATATGTAATTTTACCGTTAAAATGTTCAATAAACTGACTAATTAAGTTAATGTATAATTAAGTTAATGTTACTGTAATGTCTGAACATAATTTTGACACATTAAGTTAGACTATGTAATTACATATTCACGATCATATGTAAACTTAAATAACATTCTAGAATTACTTTAAAGTATTTCATGCACAGAAATAAATAATGAAATAAACATACAAGCATGTTAAAAAAGAAGAAATATACTTTTATGTTAAACTGAATAAAAAGAACAAATATTGTTTACAAAATAACAAATGATTAACTATCGAAATCTGATATTTAATCTCACTTTATTAGCTTTTTTGCTTCGTTTTTATCTTCATAGAAAAATATTACGACTTTTCATTATTTTTACGACAAACTTGATTAAGAAAAATTGAAATTCAGTCTTGAGATACTGCTTTTAGTGAAAAATTGTGTTCTACACGACAGCGTATAAATATTTATAACTTGTATCATCACTGAAAGGGAAATGTAAATTGCGTGAAGTAAGGAGTAGCGCAAAAAATGCTCTTCATATAAATTGTGATCCACGGATGATACGCTATTAAAGTTATAACGCAAGAATATCACAATAGTTTGTGCAAGAATCGTTGCTCTGAATTTCATTCTTGACTTTACAAGTAGAATAGAGATATAACGTTTGGCAAAGTTTTATCGGCGACGCGTGAAGATGCCATTGGAATATGTTTGATGAAAAATTACGACTATTATCACAAGAGTTATGAATAAGTCTGATTGGATGTCCGTTAAATAATTCGACAAATTTATTTTATAAATTATGTGAAAATTGCATGACAATTTTCCAAATGGAATAATTCTCCATTTTTTTAAATGACAAAATCAAAATGCACGTGATTGTAATTAATTATTATATCAAATTCCATCATATATTCACGTTTATTTGCATTGAAATTGCTTGCAGAATTTTGCTAAAAATATATTTTACTGATGAGATTTAGATAAAGAAATATTGCAAAGCAGTATAATTTTAACGAAATTGAAAATGCATTATGAATTCCGGTATTCATACAAATATCTTACACAAATATTTGACGACTCTCGTCACTTTAATGTCAAATGAACCAGATCTGAACTATGAAAATTGCTAATGTACATAACATCACGTTGGCGTGAAATAACGTCATACCACTTACGTTTCATTTTTCTGACTCATTTCGTCGAAATATAATCACAAATCTGCTAGATTTTGTAACGGAACATTTACTCATCATTGTGGTAATGTATATCAAAACAAATTCTATTTATCATAATAATCATTATATCATAAAATTAATATTATAATTTTATCGCCAAATTTTTTATTTGCAATAAATCACGCTTTCTAATATGCCGAACGAATTATCATATAATTATGAACTTGCAAACATGTGTATTTACGCTTCACATTATCATTGTAAATATACCTTACGAGGATGTGAGTTTCACGACCTGTAATAGTTGCCAGTTTTGAGGGTCATTGTAGAACTTTTGATAGCTATGTAGGACTATTGTCCAACTCATAAACTTTAAGCGTCCTATACAATGTCCCATATCGCAGTGCAAACATTCCTTATCTCCACGTGGATTTCACTTCGTTTAAACCAAAAACTTTTTCGATAGTTTCTTATTTTAGTTGCAAAACGTTTTTGACAATTTTATTTTAATAGTTATCAAAAATGAAACATTTAATAATTTTGTTTCTTATTATAAAGTTATTATTGATTAATTTTATTATTACAAAAGCAGTATTTAAAAGTATGTAGCTTTTAAAGTTGATGATATTGGAATTTGAGAAATATGTGCTTATATTTGAAATCGTTTTTATAACTACTGCTTCTACATTATTTATGCGCGGAAAATATAAACCTTCATCGTAAGATGTGTGTACGAACTTTTCCAAAATTTTTCTTAATGATTTATGAGTAACTGTAGTCAGCTTTTGAAAGTCGTTTTACATTTTTTATTTATTATAACTATTGTGAAATATTTATGAACATTAATATATTCCCATGAAATGTATTTGATATTGATCCTAAATAAATTGTGCTTTACTTAAATTAAAATAATTCAATAATATAAATATTTGATACTTATAATTTAGAATAAGATTAAATTGAAACTTATACGTGCAAATTGTTATTCGAAAGAGCAAATGAAAAATGAATGGATGATATTAATAATAATTATTCGTTTTTTATATCAACCTATATGCCCGTCTTACAAAACCCAAAGATTTCCTAAGTGAAAATAAGTATTAAAAAATGTTAGGAAATTTGAAACATAAAATTCCCAAATAATCCGAACTTTTCCTAAATAACCTTTTTTAAAAAAGGTACTTCCTAATTTATGTAAAATTACATTTATTAAGAATTATTCAATTTTCTTAGGAAACGTTCGGTTTACTTAGGCATTCCTAAATGAACCAAATACAATACTAATACCTTTACATAGTAATGTAAATGTATTAGGAAGTACGTGGTTTTTTAAGAAATGATTTTTTTATTTAGGCATTTTATGTTTCACATTTCGTAACATTTCTTAATTACTTATTTCCTTTTAGAAATTCGTAGGACTTTATAATATATGTGTATGTTATGCAATTTTCGTGATTGAGCAGTAATATTCTTCATTTATATCAACAGTACTTTGTTGGTAATACAGATATTTGTAATGTCAACGGCTGATTATATTTTTATAACAAGCTATAAAAAATGAAATATGTAATTTCCTTGTTAAAAAATATTTTTTAAATAAGTTTAAAATAAAATTAAAAAACATTTAATACATTATAAGTAATTGAACTTTACAAAATAAACGTTGAGTTGAAATAAAATGATAATAGAAAAAGGTAATTAAAATAAGACATTTTTTTAATGTAAAATATTTTATCTTTAATAATTATTTAGTATTAGTTAATTAAAAGTTACTTATATAAAGCACATTTAATTTCAAAATTACTCCAGCTTTTGAAAGGAAGTATATAATACGAATCGATAAATTTACTTTCAAATAATAGTCACTAGATGGCATAAAGATGACTGTTTAATATCTGCGCGGATTCTACAAAAGTTCATCTTTCTACTCTAAAATATTACGTATCTTATCTTACATTTTGATACATGTACATAATGTTAAATTAATTAAAAAAATTAAACTTTAACATTAAAAAAAATGTTAAGGAATTGTAAGATAAAATGTTTACTTATAGAAGCTATTTATAAAATCGTTTCTAAAGCTTTATTTAATATAGTAATATACGTTATTTAATTTTCTTATATTTTTTTGTAAATTCATGAAAACGATTGTTTTTTTTTTACTACTTTTTTTCATCTTTCAATTTCAAGCGAAATTTTGAGTGAAAACTTGTAATCGCTACATAAATGTTTCACTGTAAGAAATATATTACAGACAGAAAATTATTCTTTCAAAAATTACTATACTAGATAGTAAAGAAAGGATAAAATTTGTCTTATGTAATGTTCACAGAATTAAAGAGAACAAAACATCAGAATTATTTGAATTTTTACAACATTCCAAATTACAATTGTAATTTTTTTATTACAATTTTTACATTCTGATGTTTTGTTCTCTTTAATACTGTGAACATTATATAAAACAAATTTTATCCCTTACTATCTAGTATAGTAATTTTTGAAATAATAATATTCTGTGTGTACATTGAGTTCATCGACAAATTTGTAAAACGTTTATTTCTTTAAAAAAATGTATATTGATATAAAGAAATTAGATTGAGAAATAGAGAAAAAGAATTTATAAAATTCATGATATAAAGATTGTATGATTTTTCATTTATGTTAAAACCAATATCATAACATTAATAGTTCCTTGTAGCAATTAACTATTCGTAAGTACACTAAGAAAACTCATACAGTAAAATTTATTAGCATTCTAATAAAATTGGGATACTCTTGCTCACATTTTAAATAATATAATTTATTTTATCTTTTTCATTAACATCTATACTAAGTTTATGATTCTGCCTAATAAATTTAGTATAGATGTTAATGAAAGAGATAAAATAAATTATATTATTTAAAATCTGAGCAAGAGTATCCCAGTTTTATTAGAATGCTAATAAATTTTACTCTATGAGTTTTCTTAGTGTAATGTTCGATTTATTAATAGGAAATACTACAGAATATTCAACTAAAATAGCATAAATTATAATAATTTAAAAATTAATTGGAATTTTCTTATTGTAACATTTTTTTATACATATTTTTAAAAATATTGCTCCATTAAAGCGAATCAAATGTTTAGTTTTCAACCTTGATTTTTTAATATTATTTTCTATTTATTACCCTCTAGATTTACTACTATGTCATATGTTTCTGTATGTCATTATTTAAACTGAAAAATCATATACATCGATATTTAAATCTCTTTTTTTCGATTAAAATACCCAATCCAAAATTAACATTTAAATGTCAATATTGCAAATGGATTAAAAATTTCACGAAAAATATGAATCTACCTTATTAATCCAATCGAAACAGTTAAAATTTGTCATTTGTCATAAGAAAAATCTTGGTGATAATTTTCGATTAGCTCAGCTAAGTAACTGTGTTATTTAATTAAATTAAGGTCAAATTTAAAAATGTGGCAGTACTCCCAAATCGTGTGTTAATTGGCCAAGCGTTAAATCCATTTATGGATCATATTATTGGTCTTTCCATTGTATTATATTAGTCCAAAAGCGTTATTTTTCTAGGCCAAATTAATCTAAATCCGAATATACTCTATTTTTGCCAACTTTACCCCCAATAAATAATGGTTACCTACATCTATATCCCGGTAAAAAATATCCCGCATAACAAAATTTCCCTTCATTCATAATATCCCCATTTTTAATATCCCGTTTTTCAGGAAATGATTGTAATAATAAAATAATGATTTTTATTTAATCAGCATATGCATTTATTTTACAATATTTCAAAAATATATTTTGCATTTAAAAAACGAATAAAACTAACAAAAAAAAACATAATTGTGTAATAATTAATTAATTAATATTTATATTAGATATATAATAATATATTAAACATATAATAATATATTTTGCATTTAATAAACTAACAAAACTAACAAAAAAACATAATTGTGTAATAATTAATTAATTAATATTTATATTAGATATATAATAATATATTAAACATGTAATAATATCACTATAAAAAGAAGTGTTTTATTTTAAAACACTTAGACGTTTTATCCAATGTTAAAAAGATAGGTTAAAACTTAAAACACTTCCAAATGTTTTAAAAACTGCTACAAAAACGTTTAAATTAAAACATTTGTTTTTGCTGTGATATTATTAATTAGTAATTAAGAATAAATTTTGGGATGTTTTGTGTGTGAATATTCTCGTTTTGGGATATAGATGCTGCACTGAAAAAAATGTATTCACCAAATTCAACTCCATAAATATTGAAAAACTGTTTTTAGTTGAATCAACTGAATCAGTATTTATATTAAGTGAATATCATTTTAATTACTCTCTTCAGGGAGTTCAAATCCATGACGGAGTTAGATATATACAACTCCATGGAGGGATTGATTCAACTCCATCTCATAGTTTGTTTTTTCAGTGTGCAAACCTAAATAGTATCGGCATACCCTGCTTTATTTCTAGTAGGGTTGCGAAAAAGAAAAAATATAGGGATTATTCTTTTAATTATAATTGTTCTTTTTATTTCATTAAAAAATTATTTTACAAGTTTTATACAGTTGAATTATTGAAAAAATGGTTAATTAAACGTTCAAATTAAAAAAAAACGTGAGAAGGGACGTATTAAGATGTGGAACTGGTAAAGTATAAAAAAGGAATAATGAAGACAATGCTTTATGTATTTATTTAAACAAATGCCAACGTTTCGAAACATAGATGGACATACTCATAAGTATTTGCATGTAGAGGGAAAATTGGTAAGATTGCATTATATATATTTTTTTTCTCATAAGTTTTTTGGAGTCAGTGATACGATCACGAAGAGCCGAATAACAAAGATTTTTATTATAAATTTAAACAGAATTATAAATATATGTATAAATCGATAACAAGTTTGCAGTCTTATCAACTTTGAATCTGACCACTCAAATACATTTTGCATCGTGCTAGAATCTCATTCGCATGTGTACATACTTGTATATTTTGTATTAAGCATTTTTATTTCTTCATGAATGTCTTGCAATGCTTCATCATAATTCCTTCGTTGCATTTTAATTTACTTAAATATCTACCGAAGAAATAAAAATGATTTTTACTTAATGACGCACACGAAGATATTTAACATTAACTAATTTATTAGCGATTTTTTGGTTCATGAGAAGGTCCTTCTTTATTTGTATTTTACTATAAATTAATTTCTCATTTATACATGTTTCTTTGAAACTCTTATAATTTTAAAGATAAAAATTTAATCAGTACAATTTTACTTTAAATATCCTTTTGTGCGACAAAAAAGTTATTTTTTTCTGTCTTCTGATATAAATCAATGACATCGTGTTCTTTCGTCATTCTCTTTCGTTCACACCCAACTGATACACCCATAAATTTGTTAAGTACCACAAGTCTGCAAAAAATCTCAAAATCAAGTGTCGATTTCGAGTTTCGAGTCAACCGTTTCTAACCTCAATTTCGTATTCCAGTGAAACTAATTACAAAGACGAAATGTATATTCATGAAAGCAATTATCCACGGATGGAAAATACAATAAGTCTTCCGTGGAGATAAAACGAATGTTGATTTTATCGATCATTCAGAGATGGTGAAAATTACAGAGCCAAAAGTTCCCTTTTTTACAGAAATTAGTAACATCACTCGTGCCATTCTGCAGGCTAACAATAATGATCGTTCATTCGAATACGCTAAAATATCGTGAGTTATAAATGGCCCCTCACTCGGATTATAATTATTTGGAATTTTCGTTTTTCTCGTTCCTTATTTTCTCTCTTATTTATATATTTATATATAGTTTATATATTTTGAGGGACGGGGTGCTTACCTATTGATTTTATTTATCTCCTTCTTCTGCTCTCTTCTTACTTAATCCATTTCTTCTGTAGTCACATTATCTGTTTGCGCGTATTTACGCGAGATAGAATTTATTTTGTGCGTATATATATCATTTCACCACAGTGACAATTTTATCGAAAACTTGGCGCTAAATTATCAAACAACTCGACCCTTCCAAAATATACCATTATCTTATGCTACTCTTATTTTGGAAGATAAAGATTTATATCTCTTTTATGTTTTCATGTTCATTGTTAGGTTAAAAGTGTACAAGTTGTATTTTTTTATATCTTTTGATCAATATTATTTTTTTGTTCAATAGTTAACACATGTTAAATACGGAAACTTTCAACAACAACTTTTTGTCATAAATAAATATCTGAATACGATCGTTTTATTTGTCAACGTTCAAAATATTTCTTTGTAATTATTTTTAAATCAATAACCTTTACGTTAACCAGGGTCTTCAAATTTATATTTGGAATATTATAAATAATCCACTGCAATTCGAAGAAAGATTGTAGATTAAATGAATAGAATGTTAATTAATGTTTCTCGCGCGATTAATGATATTTATATAATATTTTTACACAAAATAAACAATTTTGTTTAAATTTAAATACCCTGATAACATTGATATGATTAGCATAGTTTCGTTTATACATAAAAAAAATAAAAAGCTTAACGTGCAACAAAAAAAGTTTAACGCACAAATGTTAGATAGTTTATTCACTTTCTATATTTCT
>JABFPJ010002315.1:0-20172 GCA_022817425.1 Gryon sp. ZL-2020
AAAATGTTTTCATTCTTATAGTGTATTGACATACTTTATTTCATTATTCTAATATAAGATGTATTAATAGCGTAACATAATTATTTGTTTCTATAGTTAGTTTATTGTTTTGAATTAGTTATTCATCCATAGACAATTACAGTGATATCAATAATCTTGATACGAATATGTAATAATGAGTAAATTAAACCTGTTTTATATGTGTCAATGAGTTATGTACTTTTTACGCTAATTCTGAACGCACACATGAATCAATTGATTGCAATCTTGTTTGTGCTATAAATTGTCCAAGCTTTTATATTTTGTGTGTGCAAACAAGCGCAACGACTCGCGAATGTCATTTATCTTGATTAAAAATATGGATTTCTTTAAATTGTCCTAAATTATCATATTTATGTTTCGCTATCATCATATTTGATGCATTTTCTCAAATATTCATCGAAATTTATTTTGTCATATGTTAGTGTTAATATATTAAAAAAAAGTATATGTTTAAGTGAGATATTAAAAATAATTGTATTTTTAGATCGTTCAACCTAAAAACTTTAGCTGGTAATAAAACATTGCCAAGATAAAAAATAGATCCAAGTTGTAAATCAGAGTTCAATAATTAAAAGTGAACTCCCAAAATTACGTATTTTTGTTTCGTATTATTTTCACGAAGCCAAATAAATGAACTGCGTATTATTACATCATTCAATATAGTGCTGAAATCAGGGTGAAATTCAGCCGGAAGTTTACATTTATTATCCTATGTATTATAATATCTTATTGAGATTAACTTTTTAAACCGATTAAATTACAATTTAAACTTGTTAAAGGTATAATGTGAGCGAAGTGTCGGGGTTTATTGAATAATGTTTATATACATTTAGCATTACAATTGCTAATTTAGTTTAATATAATTTGGAATTACAATTAAAATATGCAATAAAAAAACTATAGCAATAATTTGTTAAACAATTAAAACTGTTGTAAGAAAAAACTGGGTTGCTTAATTTATTGCTTTTTCGAAAACGCCAAATGATGTTTCGCGAGGATAGTCTAACTTCCTGCGTAATACATAATGCATGCCTTCTTTTGACGATAGCAAATATTAAGTCATCGTAGTCTTAACGATGAAAAATGTTTCAATTATTTATCATTGCCGATAATTCGAATTGAGGTAATTGAAAGATAAATTTTAATCAAGTGTAATTACAGAATTATCATTGTTCGCTGATCACAAAAATTTTATGATCAGCGAAATTTTTTATTAAAAATTTTTATTTATTAAAAATTTTTCATTTAATGATTGTCATCATTAAATAATAACGCAATTTTTTTAATCTAATCCAAATCACATTCTCATGATTTCAATCGCAAACAGTTCAAATTAGGTTTATTTCTGTCGCAAACAAAGTGACATTAAATCTGGTTTGTCCCACAAGATCAACAATTCGGAGAGCCTTTTATTTTCTTTTTTTTCTATTCTTCCGCATTGAGACTGAGTTGTTTAATACTGAATAAGTCGCGTGCAGCTTTGTCCCCATGTTTTGGGAAACGTATTACGAACATTGTCGAGCAGTTAAGTGCAATACTTGAAACACGCAACTGCACATATGCGACGATAGCAGATCGCGAGCCAGTAAAGCCGACCGCTTGATTGGATCGGTGTTACTGATTAGGGATATCATTTCAATCAGATATCGCTGCAGAAAAATAGTCCAAATCAATGATATCGAAGAACTTGCTGTATTTCATTTTATTTTGCATCTCATGTCGGTTGGATTTATGCAAAATTTATTGTTTTTACGGTTATTATTACTACTATCGAATGTCCACAGTAGAGTCTCTTTTTTCTTTTATTTATTTTTTACGACGATAAAAAGAAGAGCTTCGCAAATCAATTCACTTCACATGAAATTCTATTTTTTTATTTATGATGTATCAAGTTTTTGCAGACATAATTCATAACTTCTTGTTTCTGAAAAATATATTCGATAAAATATCATATTTATTTTTTCTCAGACGTGCATCGAAAATACATTTTTTTTTCGTTCAAATGTGGGACGAAAGTAGCACTTTTTCTCTCTAGAGATACAAAGTAGAAATAAAATGTTACTTTTCCTCTCACTTTCATTCCACTTTTGGGGGGGAGGGGGGGAAAGATCCTTTCGATCCACTTGTGAGAAAAAATATCGTCCGCAACAAGTGAAAAAATGCCGATTTTAGTTGCGAAATATACTATTCTCAACTATTTTTTATCTTAAAAAAATAAATGAAATGTTGTACTTTTTTGCCATATTGAAAAGTATACAAAAGTTGCTTTTGTTTAATTGAAACTGAATACCAATATCTTGAATATCCATTTTCTAGTAAATATATTTAAGAATTTCTTTTCTGTTTATTCGCGGTGTACAGTTTTAATTTATAGATTAGATTGTCTTGTTGAATGCCAGCTTTATTTACGCATTGTGCGGTACGATTATGGTGTGAAGCACGTACGAACTTGCACAATGTAAGTATTTAGCACCAGCTATCAAAGATCATATTATAGTAGACTGGCTCAAGTATCGCGTTTGGCTGTCTGGCTGGCATGTTATCAACGTTTATAACTGTTTTGTTACTTCTTATGAAAGGAAGTAATAAAATGCATCAGTTAAGAGCAAGACGAACAGAAATTAAAAAAAGCTATTTGCAATTTAAAATTTGAAATTTAAAAAAAACTGAAATAGAAATAAAAAGAAAGAAATTAACAAATTATAATTGTTTACTTAACAAATTAAGCAAGACAAAAGTTTTACTTTCAATGCTTTTTTGCAGTTAGTTTACTAAGTGAAAGTTGATATTATATTATAATAATCTACTCATGTTTTAATAAATGAATGATAAAATGGTATATATTTATTTATTTATTAGAGAAAGTGTTTATTCTATATGACAATCATTTTATACAATTAATATATAGTTATAAACAAAATATTATTTAAACTTTGTTTTCATCTAAATTTACCAATAATAAGATTAATGTCATTTTTCATTCGTACTGTCAGTCAATGTAACACTGATTAATGTACCGTAAAAATTATTTTATATGATATATCAAAACATAATTTTCCTGTTTGTCAGCACTCATTTTTTTGTTCACTTGGATGAAACAAAATACAACTTTGCACTACTTCTTGCGCTTTGCTATAAACTTTCGTCTCGGCGTGTGATGAGTCGTGAACTCTTAAACGCCAAGTTGCGACGGCTACAAACCATAACAAAGGATCACCGTCTTAACTGAACCTTTGTTGTTTTCAGTGTGTTGGCCCGTTTTTGTAAGTGTGCGTGAACACAGCATAATAAAAATGCGTTTCCATGCGAACGCAGCTCCCCCTTATGTCTACAAGGACATGGTCAGGATTAACTGTACGCGTCTTTGTGTATATATATGTATTTGTTGCACTACAAGAATGTGTATAAGTGTGTTGCAAATACACTGACATAAAACAGCTGCACCCTTCTTGGATGTTTTCAGTGAGTGCACTCGCACTCCAATTTGTTTACCTCGTCTTGGCGGAAAGAAAGTCGGCACTTCCGTTTATACCGTATACCGAAAAAGATTATGCATGCGGATATGCAACATTTTATGCATTAATATTGACGTTTTCACGCTTTCAATTGAATTAGGTGAATTGACATTTGGAATTAAATTAAGCTGGTTTTTGTACAAGTCTTTTTGCAAATTTAGAATCATCATTTAGATTGGAGGTATTAGAAAAATTGAATCAACTTAAAATTAATTTAATTCTCATTATTTCTGCATTATTATTTGTTATCAAGTTTTATTTCATGTTCATTTCATATCTGAACAAAATTCGACAAAACTATACAATAAGATTATTACAATTAGAAATAAAACATAGTTTTGAAAATATTATTTACTGTTATATCGAACTCAAATTTTACTCTATTATATTTTCATTCGTATACATATAGAATTACTGCGTATTTATTGTATACGTTTATTTTCCAATGAAAGACACATCAATCTGTCATAAATACTATCATAACTTCACAAATCAAATTGACTCATATGAAACGAAAATACATATACCAATAGAACTATATTTATCATTTTCCATGCGGGAGATGCAACTAAGTCTTTATGTTGTGAGGTCAATGCATCGCGATAACAAGGGAAATGACACTTCAAATTTTTGTTTCATTTTAAGTCTTCAATTTTATTTCAACATTGAAAAATAGTTTTAATTTTTGTTTTAAATGTTCTTTTATTTTGTATCTGTTTTCTAATGTTTTTCTTTTTTTTCTTTCTTTAAAGCATCTTTGAGATAAGCAGTTGCAGAAAAAAAATAATTGTTTATAGATAGACGCTTTGTATGCTAATAATTGTGCGATGCTACTTACTTGGATACAGTTATCCAATCGTACAACGCCCGTATTTCCACGCACAAGTAACCGTACAGGCAGTTTAAAAAGAACTGATTTGAGACAAAGTTTCTGAAACTTCACTACCTGTACGTAAACTGTTGGATTTCACGACCATTAATTCGATTTATTAAAACAAATGATAATATTATGTTAAATCGTAAAGTAATGATATCAATTGTTCTATGTGATAATAGAATAAAAATAACTAGACAATATTTAAGATTGGACGTTAGTGACTAATTAATTATATTTCGAGCTTTTGACCGAAAATTGTCCAACCTTTAATCTATTTTGATAATTTCATTGCATATAATAATGATATAAGTAATAAATTTGTTATGAAATATTATATTAGAGAATCGAGTAAAGAATTAACTAATTTATGAATCAATTTATATTGTTTATAAATTATTAATTCAACATACTAACTATAACATATAATTTATTCTAACTGAAGTAAGAAATAAAAACGAATAAAAAAACGTATATTTGATCGTGACGAAATTAACATTATTATTATCAGCCGATTTTTATTTTTTATAATAAAAAAAATTATTAATCAGTAAAATGTGCTTAACATACTTAATTAAGAATATATTTCTTAAGTATAAAAATGATCAAATGAAACTATGCAATTCAGTTAGTAATTACAATTGTAGTTATACATATTATTACATAACATCATTTCTCTCACCCAATTTTTTTCAAAATGTTCTAAAGATAAATTAATATATATAAGAAGTTTAGTGCAGACAATATTAAAGTTGTAAACATATATATTTTATGACACTTTACAACTATTGATTATCTTCATCGCTATTTTGAATTAAATATCAACTTGTAGTTGTTCAAATTTACTACCATATCATGCAACTTTGCATGATTATTTAAGTAATTCATAAAGGTTTAATGTTTTTTTGCAATTCGATCATTAAAAATTCAAAAAAGGATTTTCAATAAAAAAAAAAAGTGATAGTAAACAAATTATTTCTGAATTGTACAAAATCTCAACTTATTATCTCAACATAATAAAAGTCTACTTGATAAAATAATGATATGAAAATGTAAATAGAAAAAGTTAATTAAAACTTTAAGAGAAAAAAGTGGACAATAATTGTCTGAATAATATTAAATTTTTCTCTTCATTTGAACGTTTGAAATAGTTAACTTCATTCCCCTTTACAATCACTGTTGAATCAAGATTAGATATAAAGATAAACGAGTGTATTTTGTTGTATTTATCAGAAATATTAAAGCGGAAGGAAGCACGCGTCCTTAGTAGTAAAGAATTATTTGGGTTAAACATAAGCTTCAGTTCGCATTAGAAGCACTCATCATACTTGAACGCAGCGACTCAAAGCATGCAGAATGGCACAATGCTCTGCGTCTAATTGCCACCGCGGACACTTCCCGGCTCTGTTGCGGTTAATGATCACGTTGTGAATTTTACAAGTACGAATTACGACATTTTTTTCCTCGTTTTGCATCGAAACAAGGACATGACGACAGAGAAATACAACAATTAGACGTGACGAGACTTTGTAATAGATATATTACATCTTATATCAGATAACAAGATTATTCTTTTACGTTCAATTAAAATGAGTATTTTATTTGATTTGAAATTTATCATTTTTAATGGCTTCCGATCATAAAACAATTACTCACTTAAACGCAAAATTTATTTATTTCCAAAACAAATGAATTTACATTGTTTGTTTAATTTTTTTTTTTATTTTTTCAATCTTATAAGACACAATAAAAATTGTTCAAGGCAATACTCAGTTTTGTTACGAAACACTTTGTTCTGTGTCGCTCGAATTAATGTCTCAAGAAAGTTCCCCAATGATGATTCATCAAGTGAAACATTGTTTTTCTGTATAGAAAAGTAAAGTGTTGCGTTTTCGGAGCAGAGCATACGAAACACTCTGTTATCCGACTGGATGTAACTCAGTCATTTTAAATAGGCGCTTTCATTAACACTTTATTTCACAGTCAATGAGATCATTAGAACTAACAACTGTTCTGAATAGACATATTATAGTAAAGGTCAAAATGCTCAACTTTTTTTAGTATTATTTTCTATATATTTTCAATAGTCTTCTATAGACAGAATTTTATGCAACTTTCCTATAAAATAATAATGAAATGAATTACTTTTCATTGAAAGATAAAATTTTTCAATTATAAAATGGAAATCTAATTACAGGTAGATGTCCATTTTCTCGATTAACTTTTTCTGCACTGTTTATTACTTAATTAAGAAATAAACAGAAATGAATTAGGTTCTATCAATTTGATGATTAAACGCGACTAGCCATATTTTGAAGTAGTATTGATGGTATTTATTAATCAAAGATTAGTATAGAGATCGAAACAAAAGACCTACCCTGTTCAGTATTTCTATCTAGGATAAAATTAACACTTTTGCTTTATTATGAAATTGAACATTGTGCATCACTCTTCTATACTTACTAGCTATCGCAATTTTTTCAGTCCATCAATTTTAATAACGCTAAATCGAATTCTTCGGGTGAATCGTATTTAATGGATGTAAATGTGTGAGAAATTATAATATAATGCATTTATCATTATTAAGTTTATCTTTTTCTTGTTTGCTATTAAATTTGTACTTTATTATTAACATTCATCATTAGTCGTAAAGATAAATAATCATAGTATTGTGAAAGAATTCTGACGGTAAAGTTGTTATTATAACAATAAAATTGTTGATTTTGCATTATTAAAATGTAATAGTTTTTTTCACTTAATTAAATATATTACTTTGTTATACTGAATTCTAAATAAAAAAGTTATAAAAAGCAGCATTATTGAAGAATACAAAAATGTTATTAAGTAAATTTTATTTAGTATTTAATAGAGAACAATATTAAATATATTTTACAATTTTACTTAGGCTTCTTTCAAATCTATTTTTAAAATTACATTGCTGTACCGATCTGTACTTCTGCAGTACAATTATTGTTTTTTGTGTATTCTTTTATGATTTGTATACTATATAATTTGCTTTCCAGTTTTGCAAAAACTACTACACAAATCAGACTTTAAAAACTAAAAAAAAAAATCTGTTTAAATCTATTAATTATTCATTTCTTAATTTTACTTATCAATTTTTGCATTATTGAATAAAAAAAACTTTTGCATTAACATGAAACACAGCAATGCCAATTCTTTTCGAACAGACTCTTTTTTACACTGATTTATGTCACCGAAAATGAAAGACTCCAAAGCAACAAGTTTGAAGTGAATAATTTGTGCATGAACTTAAGAAGCGACAATACGTCTATGTTTGACAGATTCTCACAAATTCAAACAACAAAAAACACTTCATAACTTCGAAGACAATTCGTGTATATAAAATTTGATTTGAATGAACATTTGGTATTCTCTCACAAGTATCTTCTCATTATCTGCAACTTATTTCGATAGTAATTCGTACCTTCATTCGGACGGAGATAAAACTTTCAAAACTGCTTGGTTTTAGTCAAGTGGTCATGGTTTGAAAGTTTATTAGTATTGTTGCAAAAAAGTGTGTTGCTTGTCTAATGGGATGAGTGAGGACAAAAGTTAGTTGTTGAATCGTGCACTTGACTAAGCTGCGCTTTGACAAAAGGCGATAGCCACGAAGCGCGTGGTCTCGCGAGACTAACAACAAAGTTCGTCTTGGTTGTCAAGTGCGCGAATAGACGCGCGCGAGAGAGAACGAGCCAAGATTGTGCGAGAGAGCAACGAGAGTGAGAGCAAGCGGAGTTAACCGACGGCACCGAGCACCGGGTGCCGAGCGACGGACGCGTCTCCCACTCATGCGCGCAAAAGATCTTGACCTGCCTTCAGCAGAGATTGCTCTCGCGAGCCAACTCGACGCTCAACGCATTCACCGATTGCCCTTGGAATTGCAATATTGCTCCGCACAATACACGCTTCATTCATCGCATTCAAACTGCAACAAATTATTGTAAAAGGATGGCAATCGCATCTAATAATTACAACCAATACACACGCCTACATTGTGAGCAATTTCATGTGTACATTTAATATACAGTTATGTTCGAACGTTCACAAAACACATTTTAATATGAAGCAGAGATGAAAGAATATTTATTTCATACTTTTGTGCTTAATATTATAGTTCATAGTAAGATTTAATTATTTCAATTTGTACAAAATTCTAAGATTGATATTATTCATAGTAAAAGTATTTTACATATACAATGATGAAAAGGTTTCTTATTTATAAACTGTAACTATAATTTTAACACTAACAGAGGAGACTACACTAAGAAAAATAACTTACAATAAATTACTGTTTAAACAGTAACTTGACCACAGCATTCCCATTAACCGAATAAATTCTATCAAAAACTGGAAAATTTACTTTCTAAACACAAAATTTTATTGACTTTTTCAAGAATTTTTGTGCATGAAAGGAAAAATTTTACTGTTTTTAACAGGAACTTTCATGTTAATGGGAATTCTGTGGTCAAGTTACTGTTTAAACAGTAATTGTAAGTTATTTTTCTTAGTGTATATTAATTAATTTTATTTCTTGTATTGTTGTACATTTTAGGTGGAAGCAATAAACTTGTCATTTTATAAGTAAGCGTTTAAATAACAATGCAATTCGATCCTGCAAATGTTAAAGCCTTATTTTAAAAATTTAAACACTCATATATTTGGATTCAAACAAAGAAATGCTCGATCTTTGATAAAACTGTATATAGTTATTATTTAGTTATTTATTTTGTCTTTCACTGAATTTTAATTTTTTTTGCTCTAGGAAAACTATTATTTTTAATTTAACATTAATAAAAAAATAATATTAAGATATTTTAACTGACTTTCGAATTCTTTTCATTGTAAAAGAAATCATTCATTCATATTTATCATTGTACCTTATCACTGTACACTTTGCATTAATTTTAACAAATTAACAAAAATGATGTATGTAGATGATGTATGAAAAATGTAGTATTATATAAAACTGAACTAAGTAAACCGACTGTAGACATACCATTTATTCTACGAACTTATTGAATATTTTGATGCCTGAAACTTGAGAAACGTTTTACTTAGAAAAAACTTTGCATACTTTTTCGCCAGTTTTAAGAAACGTAATTGAATCATTGTTATTTACTACAAGATCAAGCACGTACAATGCGCACGCCATAGTCATATTACGACGGACAACATTTTGGAATTATATTTTGGAATATCAGTTAATTTATTGTAAAACCATATTTTAGAAATATATAGTATAATATATTTTTGAAAAAATCATTTTTTCGTGAAAATATCGAAAATTTATGAAAAATGCTAAATTTTATGAAAAAAATCAATTTATTGTGAAAAAATTAAAAAGTCATAAGAAATTGACGAATTCGTAAACAAAATCGAAAATTTTATTTTATTAATTTTAAATTAAATTTTATTAATTTTTTCTCTATATTTTGTAAAATAATCTAATTTTAATTTGCAAAGTCTTGTATACAGATATAAATATTTATTTTAATTAAGTTAACAAAGTCGATCACAGATTCTATCATTTCCTCATTTTTTTATTCCAAAACGCTTCAAAGCTTCGGTATTTGATGCTAACTACTTTATCGACGAAATGCAGACACATAGTCCATAATACCAAAGAGCGTGTGACTGTTTCACATGTTTTCAATTATAAACACGGTTAAAAAGTGTGAAGACAATAATGAAGTTTTCATATAAAGTAAGTTAATAAATAATTGTTTTTAATATAAAAATGTGTTTTATTTTTTTATTTTACATTAATCGTAGCATATCATGCAAAGGAAAATAAATTATTCACAGTATTTGTTTTAATAAACATAACCTAAAAGTATACAAAATGCATGTGTTTTTTTATTGTGTAAAAAACAATGATTATAAGTTATATTTCATAAACTAATTTTTAATTTAAAATAACTGAATAAAATTATGTATTTACAGTTCAGCAACCTTTTAGGTACAATTTACCACAAAGGTAATTTGCTTTTCACTCCGGATGGTAATTCAGTTATTAGTCCAGTTGGAAATAGAATAACAATTTATGATTTAAAAAAGTAAGTATTGTATAATATAAATATTTACTAAAATTAAAAAATTACATAAATTCAAGTAACTCTTGAAAAAAAAAAAATAATAATTTTTTCTATAATTGCAATCAACATATTTTTTAGCAACAAGTCAAAAACTCTTCCAATAGAAAGCAAATTCAATTACAATGCGATTGATTTATCACCTAATGGTAGCATTTTGATTGCAATCAATGAAGGTAATTAAAAACACCTTTAAATGTTTTGCAATTATATTGTACAATTCTCTGATTTACTAATTTACTTAATATTTTAGAAGGAGAAGCTCACATTATTAGCATGATAAGTCAAATGGTAGTTCACAAATACAGATTCAATAAACGCGTACGATGTGTCAAATTTTCTCCAGATGGAAAACATTTTGCTGTTTGCAAGGAAAATAATGGTACCTAAATTGTCTTTATGATATTTAAAAATCTTTTATGAAATTGGTATTTTATAATAGCATTTTTCATTTTATAGTATTTATATTTAATGCACCTGGTTTACAATCTGGAAATTACAATCCATTCGTAATGGAGAGAGTTTTTCACGAAGCTGCCGACGAAACAACCTGCTTGCAATGGTCATTTGATTCGAAGTTACTTGCAGTCGGTTCAAAAGATACATCCACAAGATTATACAGTCTTCAGAAATGGAAGAATTTTAAACATTATTCATTTGGTAGTCATTCTGATGTTATCGTCGGATGTTTCTTCGAAAAAAATAGTTATGATATATCAACACTTAGCCGGTAAAGATAAATTAAACTCATTTTTATTTATGTGAAAATATATAATGTTATATATTGTTATATATTTTTTTTTCTTTTTTTTTTTTAGAAATGGACATTTATGCCTCTGGGAATGTTCTTTAGAACCAGACGACATGGTTCCATTCGAGCCAAAAATAAAAAAAAGGAAACCGAAGAATGATAGTGACAGCGAAGATGATATCGATTTAGATAAAGCTATTGAGAAGTCTACAAAGTCATCGAAAAATGACAAAAGAAATAAGAAGAATCTAAACATTGATGAAAGTGAAGATGAAGATGCTGATAAAGAAAAATGTAAAGCACTGCATTATAAAAAATTAGGCAGATATTACTTAGCGGATGAACCGCGCAAACAAACGAAAGATGTCATTTTATCGGCTGCTGCATACCATGAAGAGACTCACATATTAGTTGTGGGATTCAGCAACGGTGCTTTTTATCTTTACGAAATGCCGGATGTTAATATGATTCATTCTTTAAGGTATATATAGTAATTTAAATAACTTTAATTCATGATTTCACTATGATTAATAATCTGTTTCAATAATAACTTGTTTGTTTTACATTTTCAGTATCTCTAACGAAAGAATCTCATCAATTGCTCTAAATAATACAGGCGATTGGATTGCCTTGGGATGTTCCGATTTAGGTCAACTTTTAGTCTGGGAATGGCAGAGTGAAACATATGCTATGAAACAACAGGGCCACAGCAACAATATGAACTGCGTATCATACAGTCCTGACGGACAATACATCGTAACTGGCGGCGATGACGGCAAAGTCAAACTCTGGAACACAAGTACGAGCTTTTGTACTGTTACTTTTCACGATCATACATCCGCCATTTCAGGAGTCTTATTCAGTCAAAATCGCAAATTTATTGTCTCGGCTTCTCTCGATGGCACTGTTCGTGCTTACGATTTGACAAGATATCGAAATTTCAAGACCTTTACGGCACCACGACCAGTACAATTTTCATGCGTTGCTCTAGACTCAAGTGATGAATTTTTAGCCGCAGGTGGTCAGGATGTGTTCGAGATATTTTTGTGGAGCGTAAAATTGGGAACACTTCTTGAAGTATGACTATTACAAGTTTCATAATTTACTTTTAACATTTTTTATATAATAAGATTAATGTTGTTTTAATGTTATTTTAGACAATGAGTGGACATGAAGGTCCAGTCGTATCTTTAGCTTTTGATCCTAGTCCAGCTAGTAGCGCATTGGCTTCAACTAGTTGGGACAAGACAGTAAAATTATGGAATGCAATTGAATCATCATCCAGTCATGAAACACTTCAATTAACTGCCGATGGTTTGTGTGTGGCATATAGAATGGACGGCAAAGAAATTGCTGTTGCTACATTGGACGGTCAAATTTCTTTTTTCGATACTAAAACGTCTACACAAACTGGAAGCATCGAGGGAAGAAAAGATTTGGGGAGTGGACGATCTGAAGTAGATCTAGTTACCGCTAAACAGAACTTAAAGGGAAAGTAAGTTTAAAGTTGAATAAAAATTAAAAACAGTTAATTAGTTACATAAAGTTTTGCATCAATATTAAATTTGCCAATTGTATATTTCTTTCAATTTCAGAGCCTTTACAACGTTATGTTATTCTGTTGATGGAAAATGTATATTGGCAGGTGGTCAATCGAAAAATGTTTGTATTTACAATATTCAAGAGGGAATATTGTTAAAAAAGTTTGAAATTACGCAGAATCGATCGCTTGATGCCGTTGATGTAAGGAACTTTGATTGATATATTTTTCTTTTATTGTATAAGTTAAATTTAATATATAAATTTTTTATATAGGATTTTATAAACCGAAAGAAACTGACGGAATTTGGAAATATGGCCTTAGTCGAAGAGAGGGAAGAAAATGAAGGTGGTAATGTAAAACTGAGATTACCTGGAACAAGAAAAGGTGATATGGCTGCAAGGAATGTAAAACCAGAAATTCGGGTCTTTAGTTTGGAATTTTCCCCAACGGGTTTGTACCATTTTATTATTATTATTATTACAAATAAACTGAACTATTTTCTTTTATGATTTTAAAATTATATTATATTTTTAATAGGACAATCTTGGGCGGCTGCAACTACTGAAGGGTTACTTATATATTCTTTGGATATTGGATTGATATTTGATCCATTTCAACTTGATTTAGGAATAACTCCATCTACAGTTAAGCTTGCTTTGAATGATAAGGAATATTCCAATGGTAATACGTCAGTTTTTCGACGAATGAACTGTTAATAAAAAGAACGTCGTTTCTTTTATTTATTAATATAAATTTTAATTTTCAGCTATAATGATGGCCCTTAAATTAAATGAAAAGCACTTAATACGTCAAGCTATTGAAAGTGTACCTTATTCAGATGGTAAGATTTACAAATATATACACTTTATTATATTTAATATTATGAATATAATTTAGATAAACAACTTATGTAACTTTTTTGTTCTACAGTGGCATTAGTTGCAGTTAATTTACCCCAAATTTATATAGAAAAACTGTTACACTTTATTGGTACTGAATTAGAAAAAACTATACACGTTCATTTTTACTTATTATGGATTGAACATATTTTAACTCAACATGGATCTAAAATGAGTATATCACTACAAATGCCAGTATTATTATTATTGCAAAAAAGTTTGCAAAAGAAATATGATGACATAAGTAAAATGTAAGTTTTCACTTTTGTTTATTATATTATAATTAACTTTAGTTTAAATAATTGATTAAAAATTGTCTTAATTTTTAGATGCGACTTTAATCAATATACTATGAGCTACATCAAAACATTGGGCAAATTTAAAGAAATAAAAATGATTGATGATGATTCAGTTAATGAAAATAATGGTATAATGGAAGCCGATGAAATGATGGAGACCAGTTAGTTTATTTTATGAAATATGACTTTGATTCATTTTTTTCCGCTTTTTGTACACACATTTGTACAGATTTAGACTTTTCATTCATTTAGAATGAATGCCATATATATGTGTGTAATACACAAAATATCGTAAAATAAATTTATGAATGTATTGTTGTTACTTATAAAACAATGTATATGTGTATAAACTGTAAATACTCTGTAGTGTAACAAAGATTTTTTAAATAATGATTTTTTAATAAAATTGATTTAATAAAATCTATATATCTTTTATTATATTTCTGTCTTTAAAATGTATTTTATTTCATTTTAAAATATATTAAACATAGTATAATCAGTGTCACCATGAATATCAATCCATCAGAAAGAAGTTGCTCTAATCCAATAGCCGCTCAGCTTCACTCTGATTGGCGCACAAAAAACATAAGAAAAATATTAAAGCTAAATATATTAAACTAGAACAATCATTTGATCAGTTCATAATTAAGAAGTTTGTATTGAATAAATAAAGCAATAACAATAATAACAGCTACATGAATGTGACCTTTTTATTTGATTAATTCATTCATAAAAGCAGTATTATTATACAAAATACAAAGTAAAGTTTACCAGCTTTTTTAATTGTTGATATTTTTACTGTAAGCAAAGTAAAATGGAAGAAAAATTGTTTTTAGAATCGGAAGATTCAGATATATCGTAAGTATTTCTGCTAATGATTATTATAAAGATGAATTGTGTGTATGTTTTTTAATACAATTTTAATTTGTTGGACATAATTTTCAGTCTTGCTCCTACAATTATAAACAGTGAGACAAAGAGAAAACAACAACATTTATCTTTACAACCAACAAACGATTCTGATATAATGTAAATATTTTATATATATATATATAAAGCGGCGAATTTCTTATTTTTCATCTTATGCCAATAACTATCGAAAATATGATATATTAGTTCTTTTTTTTGTCGACTATTTATTTATTTTTTTATTATACTATACTATATATACTTTTATTATTTATAACATAAAATTATTGTGTTTACAAAACTTAATCGTTAATCATGTAATTTATGAATAAAATTGAAATGCATAAATTTATTAATGAATGTACACAGTGAAAAGAAGAGAACCGAAGAAAATTCATCTTCAGAATCAACGAAAGATTCAGATACTAACTCGTAAGTATACTTTAGTTACTATTTTTCTTAATAACTATACAAAATAGTAATTTTTACGCTTAAATGATTTTTTTTATCAATAATGTATACTGTATATATCGAAATTTTACACGTTTTAATTTAAATCTATTTTAAAAATATCTAGTCTTCCGTCTACGATTGAAGACAATGAGAATGATAGATCATTATTGGTACCGAAAAGAAGATTGCAAAAGGATAATGATGAAACCAAGAAATCAGGTACTTATTTATAATTGGTCATTTTAATTAAATTATCTATAAAGTTGTTTATTTTAATTTTCATATTTCAAATTAATAGGCGTTGGTGTATCAACTGAAGGTTCACCTTCTAGAAGACGTTCAACGTCGGAGTTAGAAAATACAACAATATCTTCAGTATATGACAATCAGTACGAGAGCAGCGAGTAAGTAATTGTTCAGTTTTGTTATAATTAAGGTAAATTTTATTTTATTGTTATACAAATTAACGTGTAACAATATAAGAAATTTTGGAACATTCATGACTTTCTTTTAGTAGAAAAAAATATTTTTTAAATATTTTTACAGTTCTGTTACTGCTACACCGACAAGGAAAAAAGAGGATATAAGAAAGAGAAAAAGTTTAGGTAAATTTTTGCTATTCTATTTATATTTAACTAAATATGTATTTTATATTAAAAATATAATAATAATAATAATAATAATAATAATAATAATAATAATAATAATACTTGATTAATTTAATAGCTTTTGATGAAGATGATTTTTCGTTACCATCTTCTGTTGAAGAGATCAAACAACATTTCGAGGAACAACCTGATTTATATCAAATAATTTTTGATCTGGAATATTCTGTAGAAGTAAGTAATTTTAATTTAATATTAATAATCACATAAATATGTTAGTAAATGTAAATAATACGCATAAAAACAATTCATTTCAGCATACGGTTAATGAATGGATTCGAAAATATGAATCTGATTGCAAGGAAGCAATTATGGTTTTAATTCAGTTTATTGTAAATTGCTGTGGTTGCAAAGCACAAGATATACCCATTGATATATTGAATGATATGGAAGATAAGAATTATGATTATCCTAACAAACTAGTAAGATGGATGAAACGTTACTATGAAGAAAATGTACTTGTTTTATTGATTATTATATATTAACTATATAATTGTTTCACATAATATTTTTTAATAATTATATTTCGGTTGTAGTCCAACGTTGAAGATCATCCTATATTCAGAAGTAATAGATTTGTTCGAGAATTTTGGAGTCTTCTAAACAATTTTTGGGAAATTTTCATTTATAAGATTCCAGAATTTATTATTTGTGCAAACTTTTTTGAAAATCTAATTATCAATTTATTAATTATTCTGTCTAATTCGCAAGATGGAAACAGAACATACAATCCAGTTTTTGTGAAAGTTGCTTTAACATCTGGTAAACGCCAACTTTATTTTTTCTTTTTTACTCATTCAGTTTTAAATATATATAACAGCAAACATTTCAAACATATTTTTTGTAGTTTTAAAAATAGCAACAGGACTCTTAAAAACTCACATTAATGATATAAGATGCAAAAGATTAGTCTATCGTATTTTAGAAGAAGCATATGATAATAAATTACATTGGAACGTAAATGATATTGTTCTGATATGCGTTAAGGAATATGTTGAGTGGATTACTCTAATGCCATCTTTACTTAGAATTGACTTAGCAAAAGGAAGATACGGTATCAAAAAATGTTTACATTATTTATATTTATATTTAAGTATAATTTAAATACTTGTATAAGATATTTCGTTTCTTAATAACAATAATAATTTGTTTTCCAGAGAAATCAGTATTTATGGATGGATTCATTCCAGTTAGATACATTGCAGCAAAAGGATTACTGAATGTATTTAAAAAGTATGAAAATGATTTAAAAGCAACGAATTCTTTCATTAAGAATGCCGAAGTTGTTGCAGCTAAATTATTGAACGATCAAGTTGATAAGATCGTTATAACAGCAATTAAGATTTTGCAAATTATAAGAAAGCAAAAAGGTGAATTGGATGGAAGTCACGTTACGTCTATCTACTATCGTGTGTACAATATCAATCCTGACATTTCATATGAAGCGGCAGTTTATCTGGATCAAGTTCTTAATGATGGCTCGGAAGATTCAAAAGATTATATTCGAGATTTAGTCACTTTTTATGCAGAATCCGAATTTTCACGAGACATGACACAATTAGTTACTACGTTGGCTAAAATCACAGACAAGATTTTTGATTGGAATGCAATGACGGATCTTTTAATTTACGAATATACAGATGATGATTCGAACGCGATCATTTTTACAAAGCTTCTAGCTACTTGCATTATGGCTGCTGTTAATCCTGGTCAAATTAAATTTTATATTTTTATACTGTTTGTTTTCTCGTTTTTCTGTTATTATTTTAATAAAAATATTATTTACAGAAAAGGAATCTATGAACAGCGATCAGAAAAAGATAACAGAACTTTTCGGAGAAAGAATTGTTACACTTTTACAACAAAATCGTAGTACACAAGATCCTTCGATAACTACAAATTTAATTGTTATTCCAAGATACTTTAATATGAAGATTTTAACAGAGAATGAACAGTTCTTTGAATCATTGTTTGATGAGCTGTGTTTAATACTGGAAACTGAATTTGATGAGATAATGCTGAGAGTGGCATCAAAAACTTTAGAAATTTTAAAGAGCAAAAGTGGAAATAAAAGGTGAGATTGCAAACTGTTTAATAATTGAAGAAAAGAATAAAGACAATTATTGTTTATGAATAACATTGTTTTACAGATGCTCTGCTAAAATAGATGACTTGTCTTCTAAGTTGATCGATATATTTATTGATCAATATGGAATTTGTAAAGGATATGCTGTTAACAATGAGGCTCACTCGCAACATGAAATTGAAAAATTTTTAAAAGTCACCAAACAACTATTCGCACTCTATGAGTGTCACAACTTAAACAATCACGAATTGATGACTACTATTTTGAATGCGATCGTCGTCATGCTTAAACATTTCACAGAGTATATTTTTTGATGCTTATTTCATTTAGACTTGTAATTTAATGTTATTTATTAATTAAAGTTTATTACTAATTGCATTTTTTTTTAGATTTCAAGATTATGCCGAACGTATTGTAGTTAATCTTATAACTATGTCAACAGTTTCATTTACTTGGAGTTTGGTTGATATTAAAAAAACAGATTTGTCGGAGTCAGTTATTCTTGATATGGAGAAAAATTTGAAAAAGAATGTTAACATGTTTATTAAAATCGTAATGCATATTTTAACAGATGAACATAGTTATTGGTATATGTTCAAGATATTTAAAGCAACTTGTGACGTTGTATTATGGATAAAACATTTAATAGTCAATGATAATGAATTTGCTCAAGTGTTATCCCAGTTTTTGGACACCTATATTTTTGTCGAAAATATTCCACAGGGTAACTTTTTATTGCATTTAAATTGAATTATTTTACTAAAGCAAACTTACCTTTTTTAATTGTTTAAAATTATTATTGCAGTTCACGAAAATAGTATAGAGAAAAATGTATTCATTGCAAAAGAACTACTTAGATCATACTGTAAATTGGTCATTCATAATCGAGGAGTATATAAAGTAAAAACCATTGCCAAACATTATTTAAAGTATCAACATATTTATGGCGATATAATCGAATCCACTTTAGTTGAATTATCCACTGACAACATGGAAATAACTATTTATGAATTGTTCTTCGTTTTATTGAAAGAATATGAAGGCACACTTGAAGTGAATTTTGAAGAAGTAGCTGAAGGAAATTTGAAAGTAATAATTTTTCACTTATTAATGAAAAATGAAATAATGTTAACATCAAATAAAATATTTAAAAAATGAATGATATTTAAATTATGTTAATTTTGTTCTCTTAGATTGCAGCAAAGCACTTCATTCGTATTATTAAACTACAGCCTGGCGATTCAGTTTACTTGGAACATTTACATGCAAACATTATGAGAGACATATTTTATGGCAACCAAAGTATGAACATTTTTAAAGTAATGATGACGTTTGAAAAGAAACTTGCTGATTCCTCAAAGAAAAAATTGTAAGTTTCATTATTTTTTTGTCACCTTTTTAATAAAGAAGTCATATTTATTTTGGTTAGATAATAATTAAATATTGTTCTATATTTTAGACTTGAGATCTTAGAAAAGACAATAAGCACTGAGCCAGCAAAGTCATTTAAGAATGATATTAATATAATTAATTATATATCTTTTCTGAAAAATAAAACCATTCTTGAAAAGCCACAGAAATGTATGTATGCTTATTATATATCATTATATATCAACTTATTTTTTTGAGAAGATTTTCTTAATAGTTTACTAAAAAGGAAAATCAATTAATACACAAATGTAATTAATTTTTGTTACAGCGAAACAAACAAAGATAAAGACACAAAAAACACCGTACGTACAAATTAATTATATTTAAGGACAATTTTATGTATGTTTTCAATTATTGTAATGCTTTTTTTTCGTAGGTTGGATATTACTATAATAAGATCAGACAAATCCGAATCATGTGATTCACCTCAATCAATGGACGAATAACATCCATTAAGAAACGAGTCATCAATTCAATCATCCATTGGAAAAATTCGATGGAGGTAATTTTTAATCAGAAAAGAATGGTATTATAATATGAATAATTTATTTGGAAAACGTTGGAAACGTTCATTTTTTTACCTTTATGT
>JABFPJ010002316.1:0-20168 GCA_022817425.1 Gryon sp. ZL-2020
AGGTTAGCATGTGATTCACAAGAACCAAGTGGATGCTTAACAGGTTAGCCTGTAATTCATCCATTCCCGATTTTCATCCACCCGTGTTTTTCATCCACCCGAGTGTCATCCAGGAGGGAGTGTATTAATAGTTTCTTCCTCGCACAAAAACAATGCTTCGCGGCCACATTTATGTAACCCAAAATAAAAAAATCCTTTGAACGTGAACCTATGCGAATACACCGACCTTTTCTTGCAAACTTCAAATGCGAATATCTCGAAAACGAAGAAAGTCCACCCCAAAATTCTTTCAGATTCGTAATCAGCATGAAAAAATACATCGATATCATGTATCATATACCCCCCTCAGTGGGGGGGAGCTAAAGGTAATAATTACCGAATTATTCAATAATTAGGCCAAAAAATGGCCAAATCATGGCTATTAATAATGATCAGTATTTTGCTTGTATTTCAGGCTGATACATCATTATTACACAACGAACGTTATGGAAAGCTTATGGGAAGTTTATGAGATACGTATGGGTTCTTTATGGGATGCTTATGGGAACATTATGGACAGCTTATGAAAGCTTATGGAATACTCATGAGATGCTTATGGGAAGCTTATGGGATGCTTATGGGAAGCTTTTGGAAAGCTTATTGGGTACTTATGGAATGCTTATGGGAACGTTATGGAAAGCTTATAGAATACTTATGAGATGAGATACTTATGAGATGCTGATAAATAGCTTATGGGATACTTATGGGAAACTTATGTGATTCTTATAAGGTGCTCATGCGTACGTTATGGAATGCTTATGTGAAGCTTACGAGATGCTTAAGGGATTGTTATAGGATACTGATGAGATACAAATGAGAAGCTTATGGAATACTTATGGAATACTTATAGGATGCATATGGGATGCTTATTGGATGCTTATGAGATGCTTATGAGATACTTATGGGAACGTTATATAAATCTAACGGCATGCTTATGGAATACTTATAGGATACTTATAGGATGCGTATGGGATGCTTATTGAATGCTTTTGAGAAGCTCGCGGGATGCTTATGAGAAGTTTTGTGGCATGTTTATGGGATGCTTATAGACCCATATATGGGAAATTTATGGGTATATGGGAAAAATTTATGGATATATGGGAATTTAAGACCGATTTTGTCCCAGTTTTTAAAACACATTTAAAGTCTTAATATTAAAACTGAATTCGGTTTTTGGTATTACATTTAAACTTTTTAAAATGAATTTCAGACACTATTTCCTAACCTAAAATGTTTTTGTCTGACAGTAAGAAATAAATACATCGGACAATTAGTTAAATTTACAGATTCAGACTGTATCAATTTTTTACATCTAAAATTCATACTTAAATGTCTTAATGTAATACTTTTTAAGATGGCTTTTCTAGCAGTGTGGGATTCTTATGGTAAGCTTGTGGGATGTTTATGGGATACTTATGGGTTGGTAATGAGACGCTTATAGGATGCTTATGAGATATTTATTAGGTGCTCATGGAATTCTTAGGGGAACCTTATGGGAAGTTAATGGGACGATGGTTGAATCCAGTGAGCTCATAATCAATGTATTGACAGTTTTTCGAATGCGTATGTGAACGTAATATAAATGAATGATAAATGAATCATTCTTTTATAATTAAAAAAATAAACTGATATAAAACATAAAAGTTCAGATAAAGGAAAAATCATAGGCCAAGTACAAAAAAATATAAAAAATAAGAAATGATCACGTCTAAAACATATTCAACTTCTTCAATTCAAGTATATAATCTAAAGAAAAATCCTATTTTAATTCAAACTTTATTTAAGCAAAATTGGAAAGCAATCATTAAAATTTGAAAACATAAAAAACATATTAGTATAAATAATCAGTACAATTTTTCTTAATATAAGGTATTGATATCAATAAATATGGTCAAGTTCCTACAATAAAATCTAATTCATTAACCAACATGGTTAACTACATTAGGTAGCTTTACACCTTAAAATAATAGAACACTAAACTCCAAAATTATGAAACTAAAACTTAACAAAAATAAGTAACAAAATAATATAAACATGCAAAAATAAGGTTTAGTTAGTTTCATTAGTCTTGTTAATTTTGTTAATCTTGCTAGATATAACTGTTATACATACTTCTTAGTTTCATTAGTTCTGATAGTTTCGTTAGTTTTGATGCAAAATAAAAAAGTTGGCGCGAACCATAAACGTTTATAAGTTACATTATATATTTTGTAGAGGTTAATACTTAATTTAAGTAAATATGGTTCACGCCAAGTTTTTTTATTTTGCATCGAAACTAACGAAACTATCGGAACTAATGAAACTAAGAAGTATGTATAACTGTTATAACTAAGAGGATTAACAAGATTAACAAAACTAACGAAACTAACAAAACCTTATTTTGGCAAGTTTATATTTTTTTCTTACTCATATTTGTTAGGTTTTAGTTTCATCAGTACAGGGTTAAGTACTAATGAACTTAACCATGTCAGTTAATAAATTAGATTTTATTGTAAATTCACTCCCAAAGTTGCAGATTTTTCAAATATAATTAGCGACTATACTTGACCATATTTATTAATATCAATACGTTATATTAAGAAAAATTGTAGCGATTAGTTATACTAATATGTTTTTCATTTTTTCAATTTTTAATGATTGTTTTCCAATTTTGCTTAAATAAAGTTTGAATTATAATAAGATGTAACTTTAGATTAAATATTTAAATTCATTCATTATTCAATTGAAGTCTCAATAATTATCAAATCATTATTCATTATTTATTTAAAGTCGAATAGTGTTTAAATCATCATTCATTATTCAATCCCTGATAGCTATTTCACAAATTTTTCAGAATTTTTTTCAATGTGTAGGAAAAAACGTGTACTTTAAGATACTGTGCTTAAACATTTCATTTTTATGGGTTCTCATTAAGAAAAACATAAAAAACCGAAACCAACTTTTGTTATGAGAAATTTTTCGATGTAACATAAGATTCGTTCAATTACGATAGAAATTGATAAAGTTATGACATTTTGAAAATGACTTATTTTTAATGATTCTTTTGGTGTCCCATTTATTGTTGTGCCTAGTGTTGATATTTGGGCCAAACGAAATTTAGGCTGATCATTAAGTGTATATGTATATTCATATCATATATAGATAATGTATAATATATTTATGGATATGTCTTTTGGGCCAGCCATTAAATGTGTATCTATGGATGATATGAATATAGTTATACTTCTAATGATTAACCTAAATGTCGTTTGGCCCAAATGTCATAGATCCATATATATCCTAATAATATATAAATATGAATGTATAAATGTTTTTTTGTTTTTTTTGTTCGTATGAGCATTATGGAAAATCTACCGAACCGAGTTGAACCAAATTTTAAGGGAATATAGCCCTAGGCATCAAAAGTTTCGTAGACTCTATTCTTGCGATATATACATTCGATGTTTAGAAAAAAAAATTTCTTCTGTCATAGCTTCGAGGAGAGGGGTGTTATAGGGACGCCACCAAGACGTCATAGGGATCATGGGGATAATAGAAGGGGTTCATAGGACGTCCATACGGAGCCCATAGAGGGTTTATAGGGCGTCCACAGGGAATCCACAGAGGGTCCATAGAAGTATCTCGGGTGGAACTAAGAATTTAGTCGGGACTCATATACGGTCATAGGGAAAGTTTCACAGAGTTTCGCCCGGGCAAAGCCGGCGCTTCAGCTAGTATACAATATTTATTAAATCTTGACATGATATGTTTCACATTTAACTATACATGAATAAAATGAGAGAAAACGACAAAAAACAACACTCTAACTCAACATTAGGTATTTTTTAAATTTTGTTATTTTGTTTTTTGAAGAAATTGTATATATATATACATATATATGTAAAACGAATATGAATTGTTACTTGCCTGACACAATTATTTAAACTGTTTGTAGGCCTGAAAATGATCACATACAATGATCGAAACGTCGCCATGACATATTAATAAAACAACTTAATGAATAAATTGTCTGTTTAAATTCTTTTAAGTGAATTAATTTTTCACGTAGACGAAATTAACTTCATTCAAATTATAATCTTTATATAATTTATCATTCAACTCGTTAGTCAGATAGGAGCCTGGCATTCTGGCCTTTTTACCAAACATTAGTTCGAATGGTGTGAATCCTGTACTTTCGCGTCTTGCAGTGTTGTAAGAAAAGTTTGCTAGATTGATCATTCTTGGCCATTGTGGTTCTATTGCGATGTAGCATTTTAGGTATTGCGTAAGATCGTAAGGAGATCTTTTCAGTGCAGCCATTAATTTCGGCCTGTAAGCCGAGCATACTACATGTTTCATATCAAATATTTTTGTAATTTCCTTGTTCAGTTTATTTATAAGACACTTACCCTTATTGGGTAATATTGCTTTAAGTACCCCGAAAATGCATATAAAATTATTGACAAAGGCTCTATCAACTTTGTCTGCAGATGCCTCAGTTAATGGCGCTATTACAGCATATTTTGTTAATGCGTCCATTATTGTTAAACAATAAGCGTAGGGGGTATTTTCTCCACTGTAATCTTTTATTGGTCCATATATGTCGAGGAACACGCGTTCTAGTGAATCGCTACAAGTATCTATGATTATCATTGGTTCTCGAGTTTTTAATCTTTGAGCTTTGCATTTCTAGCAAATATAGCAACTCTTTATAAACTTTTGAATATCGTCTCTTATATTTTTCCAATATAAATTTTCGCCCACTTTAAAATATGTTTTCCTAACACCTCGATGTCCACCTAACATACTGCTGTAGAATTCTTTTATCATATCGTTACGTTACGGGGTTTGATATTGAATTTGTTTTGTTTCCTGTCATCCTTATTTTGCATGCTGGCTTTTGGTTTGGTTTTGCCTCTGTCGTTTTTGATTGGTTTTCGTGAAACCTGTCGAGTTGATCGCGTGGTCCTTTCTAATAACTGCTATAATTCCGTTTCGGTGCTCGTACTTTCTGGTTCCACAACCTCGTAGGTCCAGAATGATTTCTTCATTCTAGGTTTTTGTCCTTGTTTTTTCGGCTGTGGTATTGTATCGGTGTTGACAGACAGATTAGCATGTCGCGTGCGTTTTTCGGTTATTTTGTCACTCAAATTTGTTGAGAATGCACACTCTCGATGATCCCATTTACGTTTTGTGCCATATAGATACGGTCTAAAGTGATCTGTTACATATACGATGGCTAGAAGCTCTTTTTCAACAGTAGGGTAGTTTATTTCGGCGTTATTCAATGTTCGTAACGCGTACGCGACAAGCAAGTCTTTGTCATTTACTTTTTGGCTTAAAACCGTGCCTACTGGATTATCGAATTGAGGGTATTGAAAAATTGGAGGGTTGCATGGATGATCTCTTAGAGTTTCGAAAACAGTTTATTGTGAGATTCGGTCCACTGAAAGGTGACATTATCTTTTAAGAGTTGATTTAATGGTTTCGCTATTTTGGCGAAATCTCTAATGTATCTGCAGTAGTATCCGGCTAAGCCGAGAAATTGTTTGATATTTTTTTTGTTTCTGGGCACACGGAATTTTTTCACTGCTTCAATTTTAGCAGAATTTGGCGATACTCCGTAATTAGAAATAATGTGTCCTAAGTATTTTACGGACCGACGTAGAAATTCACATTTACCAGGTTGAATTTTTAGATTGCTCTCTCTCAGTCTATTAGCCAACGTGTTGAATTTTATTGTTTGTTCACTGGCGGTTCGAGCATAAATTATTATGTCGTCTAAGTAAACGAGCATTTCATGTGGTGTTAACCCTGTTAGAACAGTGTCCATCAAATGTTGAAAAGTAGCCGGTTCATTTTTTAAGCCGAATGGAAGTCGATTCCATTCAAAATGACCTCTAGGTGTACTGAAAGCGGTTTGGTTTATCTTGCTTTGCCATGGGTATCTGATGAAATCCCGAGGCTAGATCGTGGTAAAATATTGAGCGTTTTGCAGCGAATCGATGATTTCGGTTATATTAGGCAAGGGGTAGCTATTCGATTGTTTTTTCGTTTAATGCCGAATAATCGATCACCATGCGCCATGTTACGTTTTCATGTTGGTTGGGCTTTTTGGGTACGTACCAGACTGGAGAACTAGACGAACTTGTCTCGATTATTCCTTATCTCAAGAGTTCTGTCACTTGGCGTTCGACCTCGTCGCTAATCTTTGGTGGATACCGATTAATTTTTGCTCGTATTGGTCGCGGATCAGTAAGGTCGATCGTGTGTTCGACTGAATTTGTTGTGGAGAGAATTTCTCCTTCTAAGTGAAATAGATCAGCATTATTTTTTATAAGTTCATATATGTTGTCTTTTTCTTCTAGATCCAAGTGATCAAGATTTATTTCCTCTAAAATCTGATTTATCCTTCGCTAAAATTGCCTGATTCTGTTCGTATGGTGTTTATTTGCGCTGAATTTTCGGGCGAAACAAATTGAATATCTATAATTGGATATCATTTTGAGATGGGGGGAAGAATCTTTATCTCGCGGTCATTAGAATTAATTGCATAGACATACGCGTGGCCACAATTTGCCTTAACAATAGCTTCGCCTATAAAAACATTTTGTGGTGCTTCAATACGTGGTAAGTATCTGACGGGAACTACTTTTGCATTTGTAACATTAACATAAATTATTTTCTTTGTACGCGGGGGCAATGTTATGAATTCGGTTTGTTCGAAGGGGATTTGCATATCGTCGATAGTTAGTTGTCGCGTTTTATAAGATATTTCGTCTTCAAAAAATTTTGACCCGAGAATTCCGTCTTCATTTATAGGAAAATTATTTTCTACAACTTGAATCGGTATTATTTTGTTTCCGATTGTAATCGTTGTTTTGCCTAGTGTAGAAACTGGTACACTAGCTATTCCTAATAATTTATGTGTTGTATTTCGGTCAGCTAAGAGAGTTTGTATCAAAACTCCTCTTTTTATTTTATTTATTTTTTATTTTTATTAATGTTTTTTATATTTACATCAGCGCTTGTATCTAACAAAAATCGCATTTACTTAGCATGATATGTGCTTTTATAAGAAGTGAATTGGGTTCGCCGGCGGGCGAGCCGCTTCGACGTTTTTTGGATTTTCTTCCACGAATGTTTGCGTGAAATTTACATTGGCGTTTCTCGTTTGTTGGTTTGATGTTTTAGTTATTTGACCGTTATTATTTCCGCGTTCATTATTTGGTCCATTTGTTGGTCCAGAATAGGTATTTTGATTGTTTTGTTTGTCGTTAAAGTTATTACCACGGAGGTTATTGATGTGTGTACTATCATTGTTGGGGTTGATGTAATTGTTGCGCGAATTGTTGTTGTAATTATTGCGTGAATTATTGTTATAATTGTTGCGCGGATTATTGTTATAATTGTTGTGCGGATTATAATTATTGTGTGAATTATAATTATTAGAGTAGTTGTAGCGAGAGTTATTTGACGGTTGATTTTAATTGTTTGAATTGTAATTGTTACTGTTATCAAATCGCCTGTTATCATTATTTTGATTATAATTATTTGAATTATTGCTTGAGTTTTTTGCAATGATATTTAAAAGTGCGCGGCAGTCTTCAGACGAGTGACCGCGTCCATGAAGAACGCAATTTAGAGGTGCAGAATTTTGTTGATTGTTTGTGAATTTTCTATCGTAAGAATCAGCGGCTCTTGAATGTCTTACTGAGTCGGGATATTGCGGACGCTAAATCGTTAGGATAGTTTAATGTAACGTGGACTTCATATTCGAGACGGATCCCTTTCATAAATTGTTGTAAGACTGTTTCGTCAATTAAAACATATTGCGATTCGAGTTTGCTATGTTCAACGCATTCTTGTTCTGCCGACGTCTTAGCGCGTTATGCGGCCGCTTCGAGGCGAGAGCCAAACGATGCGACTGTATCGCGTGACGTCATATACTTTTGCGATATCGTTGAGAGCCAATGCTAAAGACAAGCTGTCTCCAAAGCTACTTTTGAAATCGTTAATTAATGAATTTATTGAATCGAATGATGTCAATTCTCTGTAATAATATTCAGAGGCTATATGCTCAACAATTTCAAGCCTATAAGAATAATAAATGCTCTTTCTTCGGCCGGTAAAAGATTATTAGCTATAAATCCTAAATATTTGCAAAACTCGTCGACCGGCATATTTGATCCCGAATATGCAGCTACTGCATCGCATGCGTCGTGGGCCTTCAAGGTGCCATGCATTGCAAGGGGGTTAACTGATTGTATTGCATTTTGAGTGTGAGATGTGTTTGTATTTTGTTGCAAATTTGTTCGCGGTGAGTGTGTTGGGATGTTTGTATATGTAGTATCAATTGAGGTTTCGTTACTTTTAGTGCTGGACGAAGCCATTTCTAAAATTTTTTTGAATTTGTTTTTGGCAAAAAGTTTAGCCTTTCTTTTCGGAGAATCAATTTTGTTAAATTAAAAAAAATAAATTTGTTAATTTTTGCACGGAAAAAAAAGTTTATTGCTTTATTTAAAAATATTATTAATTTTTGTTTCATAAAAAAAATTTTTTTTTATGAATGGCTAATGTCAATGGTGGTAACAATTCTATAATGTTTTATCAACTTTCTTGGCTAAGTGTCCAAGCTACATTAGGTTCGCTCAATTCATATAGTTTACCGTTCGTTTTGTCAGTTAGGACAAGTTTTGATGTGTTTGCGTTTTCAGGGTTGTTACTAGTTCGTTTAGTAAATTTAATTGCTTTACCTAAATAGTCCCGAATACTGTTTGTGACTCTTTTATTTTAATTTGGCTGATCATTTTACGTTTTAATTTAAGTTGACGTCTTTCAATACGATTCAGCGCCTTAAAATTTATATCGACGTCAATTTCGTCTAGAAACGCTAAATTGTTTATATCCTTGATCATTGAGAGAGAAATAAAGTGCTTGAATTAATTTATAATATGCACAGTAAAAATCAGTAGAACTAGCCTAGAAACTGAAATTCCTCAATGTTCCCAGCTAAAAACTGAAGGAACATTGATTTTGATTCTTGATTGTGCCTTGGATGAGCAATACAAGCTAATGTGAACTTGAAATGCTCACGATACTTCAGCTGATGTGAACTTAAATATCGTAAAATTTAGTCAAGCAAATTATAAAACACAATATCGAGCTAGTGGGAAGTAAATATTATGTTTGTATATAGGAATCGTATTCCCAGCTAAAGGGAACTGAAAAAATACGATTCGAGAAATGTAAAACAATGAACAATTTATTAGAAAATCAAAAATCAAGATCAAAACTTTGTACTGGAAGAGTCACAATCGAATAAAGCAAGCGAGACTATAATGGTGTATAATAATGTGGTGTGATAGTTATAATTTCAAATGTTTTTTGTCTCACCGCTTATCTGCTTCAGCTCGCTTTGATCTTGCAGCTCGTCTTCCTTCCTCTGTTTGCTTCTTCCTTGTCTTTGATTTTGGCGTCTGGGCTGGTTTTGGTGCTGGGCTTCTTTTGACTTCCTTCTTGTTGATGAATTTCTGGATTTCTTTCGTTTTACTGAATTTAATGTTTAATCGCAAACGCGGGAATCCTGATCACTGCACCAAAACTTTAAATAGCTGTAATGTAACTATTTAAACTAGTGGGCAACTTATCGTTTTGTTTAAAATAAATGATGATGATAATGATTAAAACCTTATGCTTCCTTATTAGAAAAAGTACTTATACCGTACACGTTGTGCGTAGCTTAAACGTTCGCTTAAAAAGTATATCGAATATGGTTACTGTTTAACAATTAGCTTGATAATCCCCGGGTGGTCACTTGCGCTCGCACTTAAATACTATAGGATTTGCCCAGAATTGCTGATGAGACAAGATCATTTTACCTCGACTATGGAATTTTTCCGAATTCGAGGCTTATGCGAATTCGCGACAATCCGAGATGTCCGGTGCTGAGCGAACGATTTGCAAAGCGAAGAATTCGATAGCCGGCCGGAAACTCTCCATGTGCCATAGGCGAAACCGCCGTTTAATAAAAATTCATTTATTTTATTAAGTTTCATTAATTTAGTGAAATTTGATGTTTGGCTACAAATGCCGAATATGACACGTTTTTGGTCTTTGAGCCTAACATATATATTTTAAATTATACATATTTATTTTGTTATTATATAAATCAACTAGCTGAATCACCGGTTTCGCCCGGCAAAAAGACTATGATCTATTTTCTATGACCGCCTTGGACTCCCAGCTAAATTCCTAGCTTCATCCGAGGTATCTTTATGAAGTCTTTATGAGCTCTATATGGACGCCCTACAAACTCCCTATAAACTTCCTGTAAACTACCTATAAGCTCCATATAAACTCCCTATAATCTCCCTTTAGACTCCCTATAAGCTCTTTTCTATCCCCCGACAAACTCTGTATGTACCACTATGACACACTTTATAACATCCCTTATGATATCCTTTATAACTATGACATCCAATATGACATCCCCTATGATATCCCTTATGACATCCACTATGATACTTGAGGGATGACAACTATGACACAAAAAATTTTGTGTGCCAGTGCAGATATTGCAAAAAAACAAGATCTACGATACTTTGGAGACATAAGACTATGTTCTCTGTTTTGATTTAAGTTGAACCGTTGGATTTTGCGTGATTGAAATACAAACAAACAAAAGAATAAACATATTTTCAATTTTATATTGTAATGTTATTTTTTTTGTCAAATTTTTAACGTTCCTTCACTAATGAAATCAATTAATTAAGTCTCATTATCCAAACAAAATTTCATTAGTGGATCAATTAACTAAACACAACATACTAAACTACGAGAAAAATCAGGAAAGGATTCCATTAAGAAAGGAAGTGGCCTGTAGTTAATTTTGTTTCAAAAATTTACAGTTTATTGGTTTCCAACAATATAATAAAATCCACACACTTAATCGGAACCAATAAAATGTTAATGTACATGAAATTGTTAATACAAAAAAAATTGTTACAAAATAAAAATATTCCCCTTTTTTTTATTACAATCAAATATTGTCGTCAATTTCATCAAATGTTATCAATTTAATTACAAAAATCCATTTAGTTTATTACAATTCAAATACAAAATAAAAATTTTTCCAAACACAAATGCTAAATCGTCGCTTCGCCAAAATTCGAGACAAACGACCTTTACTTTAACTTTAAACTAAAACACAACTCGAAATCAAAATTTTACCAATACTTCCAATTCACACAAAATAATTTATCGAAATAAATCAGATCACTAATATCAACTGATAAACCGGTTTAATATCAAACTATATTCAAATTTTTTAATCTAAAATCTACAAACTTTTAGTATCAATTGAATGGGACTAAATACCCACCTCAATTGACTCCAAAATAATATTTGCAAGATTTATGATAAGTTTACAAGATCCAAAAAAATGGGACTAAATACCCACTTCTCTTCTCTCTCTCAAATATCCAAATATCAATCCAAAATTACCGATACAAATAAACAATTACAAGGTTCAACAATTCGAAAACCGGAACCGGTTTATTAATTATACAAAATCAAATTGGTTCAAGAAAAGAAACCTGACAACTTTACATTCCTGTACCCTGATTCCTTTCTGGCTCGTCCCCGGGTGACATGGCAAGTCGTTGTCCTCGTCCCTTTTTACTCCCGTTCCTGGGAAGCTCCACTCATAAAATAGGTTCAGTCCTCGTTGTTCCGGAATCAAAATTGCTGCTCCTCAACTTCTCCGCCAACTTCACGCTTCCCTCTATTCTCTCTATTTGTGTCATGTGCTCTTTTACTCCTCCTCCGCCTTCTCCGATTAACTTCACTACACAGTGGTTGCATCCTTCTCTCTCTTTCTCCTTTATATCATGCGACGGCCGTGATTTCTTGCTCAGACTCCCTAATGGTTTGCGTCGGGATGCCTGTCACTATGTCGGACAGCCACATCGGGACCCAGAAACTTATTCTGGCATACCGCTAAGAGCCTCCAATACCCTGGTAGAGCAGAAATTTATCGTTGTTGCACCACCAAGACCACGACAAGCAGACGAACACGTTATTCCCTATTAACAATTTGGGGCTTGGGGTCGGTGCAACAATGTACCATTATCATGATTCGGATGCGACATCCATGTGGCCATAATTGGCCACATGGATGTGTTCATCTTCTTCGATACTCGGGACCGCATTTTCCTTCTTGATGTGACTGAAAGAGTTGTGTTTCTTCGGGATTTTCTTCACAGGTGGTTGTGAATACATTTGGCGGGACCTACTCTCATGTTGACTGGAGAGTATAATTTAGAGCAACACATGAGACTCGAGAACTTGGCGATCTGTCGTTGGATTGGTTGATTGAAATTCCAATTCAAAGTTGTTCAAATGTTATCCAAAAGTTAGGGTTACCAGATAGACAAAGACAAATGGCAGGACGCTCATTAAAATTATACATAACGTCCCGATTTTTTGTCCTGTACTATGGCAACCCTACCAAAAGTCGATCCAATATACTCCATTGTTGTCATGTCAACCCCGGGAGACGAAACCATTAATCTTTTACAATCCAAAAAACTCACCCAATATACTTTAGAAAACAATTCAAAATAATACAAAATCACTCATACAATTTTAATTCATTACAATCATTTCATGAAACTAAAGATGACTAAGTTATTCCCAATATAATTAATTGTTTGTCTCAATTTTGACAGCTTCCCAGGACCTAAGATTTTCATTTTTAAAAATAATTTTAATCATTACTCCTTTTCTGCCTCCTCGTTGACGGGCCAAAAAGCGACGTCACATTCCATACAATCCCGAGTACTCTCAGAATTCTAATACAAACAAATTTAAACCCAATGTATGTCATTTTCTGGAACCAAAATCATCAGTGATCAAATTTTACTCTCAAATACTACAACAATTCAATAATTCAATATAAACAAAATTCGATAAATGTCTCGTATCAAAGCGAAGTCAACATTCTTCCCCCCAAAAAAACTTATAACTCGGGTTCGTGGGTTAGTCAAGCCCAAGTGCTCACAAAATGCACCCCTGCGAAATGGTGATCTATCAACCTATAACCACGAATATTGGCCCTTGACTCGGGTACGTGGGGTCGTGACTCCCAAATGCGGCACTTCGGATCCCTGCGGTCTTTCATATCTCAACACAAAATTTGGTTTACATAAAATTTAAATTCAATTATCAATTTGGCCGAAATCAAATAAATTCAAAATTTCATTTCAAAATTACACAATTATCACAAATTTACAAATTTGACAATAAATAAATGGTACAACAATAGGACTAAATCTTAATTTTTTTTTGTTTGATACAAAATCAATCATATCTCAAATATCGACACAATCAAAAATCATTTTTATTCAATACGAACAGAAACTATTTTTAATCTATCAATCACAAGATCAACATCGTTTATCATGAAGAACCTTTGCATATCGTTATTTCATAAAAAAATAAAAAGAAAGCAACTTATTTCTCTCTTTACCTCAGAAAGATTTAGTGTAATGAAAAAATTTTTACTTTTATCTTTATAAATAAAATGAAAAACACAAAATATTTTTGTATAATTATTTTGCCTCACAATTTTTGTTATTCCACGACATTTATTGCTACAAAAAAAAAATAATATGAGAATTTGCATCTTTGCGGGAAATTTGTTTTTATCTGGGGTCATTTTGTTAGGTCAAATATGTCATCTCGTTTGTTTTACAAAAAATATAAGTAAAAAAAATGTGAATTAACATCGGGTACGTGGGTTCGTAACGCCCAAACGCAGATGATTTGCATCCCTGCAGAATAAATTTGTTTCTCAACTTTCGCTTTTCTAACTAAAACGAGGTCAAGGGTTAACTCGGGTACGTGGGTTCGTAACTCCCAAACGCAAATGATTTGCGTCCCTGCGGTTTAATTTGTTTCTCAACTTTCGTTTTTCTGACTAAAACGAGGTTGAGGGTTAACTCGGATACGTGGGTTCGTAACTCCCAAACGCAGATGATTTGCGTCCCTGCGGTGGAAACTCGGTTGTCAGGTTCCGATCGAAATCATTGTGGTAACTCGCTCGATGCAGCAGAACAGAGAGGCAACTCACGAGTGGCGCATTCATCCACAATGCCTATTCTGGAAATAGCTAATACAGGTTCGACACTTTTTGTCACTTCAAATGTTGTTAAGCTTCCGATAAACCCAACAACCGGTGATGACAGATTGGTTCAGATGGCGGCACAATCAGAAGGTGAGAATGAGGAAATAGCCCCGGAGTTTTATGAGTCATTTCTTTAAGATGTTGATTTGAATGTTGCTAATTCAACATGTTGCTATGTCAACAGACGAGATTGCCCTGATAGTTTTAATCAGAATGATGGGTTGAGAGAAAGGGTTCAATTTGCAACGGAAAATCGTTTCTTAGCAGCAAATCAATTTCAGAGAAATCCTTGGCAAGGTGCGACTCATGTGGAGTTTCGAGATTGTGCTACTCGAGGGGGAAATCGATATCTTCCGATTGGTCAATTGAAGAGAGATGATTGAGATTGTCAATTCGCTTAAGTGAAATTTCTTCATTTGAACATCTGGAATATTTGGCAAATCAATGTGAAGGAGTATATTTATCAGTGAGATCTTTTCATCCACCTCCCCTCCTTGAGCGATCTTTAGATTCAAACTTAGCTTATCATCCCCCTAAGAACACAAGATCTAAAGAAAAAGCCACCGCAGCTACTGTTGTGTGCGACCTGATAGTAGGTGAATTGCCAAATATCAAAGAGGTCTTTCATGCTGGTTCCGCTAAAGCTGAAAATAAAGTGTAAATTTCGACTGATGCTCCAACCCAAAAAGAAAAGAAAAGTGGTAAAATTATTATGCAAGATAAGGCTAATTTGAAAATTGGGAATATTGATGCTAGACCGAACAACGACAGAGAAGATAAACAATCAGATGCCCAAAGAGAAGTTGAAATAAACAAAGTTTGTTAGAATTGTAGACAGTCAGGCCATTGTTATAGAGATTGCTCAGAACCACATCGAATTTTCTGTTTTAATTGTAGAAAGGAAGGATTTACAAAAACCAACTGTCCCAACTGTACGAAAAAAGACCGAGGGAATCCTTGAAACGGATGCAAACGATTCCTGAGAGTCCTACAAATCATCCGTGCAGTCGAGTAATGGAGCCTCAACGAGAAGGAAATGATTGTGAGTGGACCGACGTGTGGACAGACGGTTGTTGTTTGAGAAATGGAAAGTCGGATGCTATAGTGGGAATCGGTGTTTATTTTGGAGACAATCATCCTTATAACTTATCGATAACAGATTTCGAAGGCAAAACGAACAATTACGCGGAAATTAAAGCTATAATTACCGCCGCTGAGAAGGCAAAACAACATGGCATTCGCAGAATTCGTTTTCATACCGATTCACAATTTATACTGCAGGCAATAAATTGTTGGATATCAACTTGGATAGAAAATAGTTGGAAAGACAAATCGGGTCACGATATCAAGAACAAACGAGAATTTCAACGAATGTTAGAGAAATTGAAAGACTTTGACAAAGTGGCCAGGCAATATGTGAAGGGTCATTCGGGTAATAAAGGTAACGAATAAGCTGACCAACTAGCAAAAGAAGGAGCAAAGATTTATCGAGAAAATGAGATTCAGAGAAATCATACTTTGGAAGTGTGTGAAATAAAATCATTAGCCTCGGCAGATGATGAAAATCAATCACATCTGTTGATTGATATTTGTTTTGGGAATGATTTTTTCAAAGCTACGGTGGATTCAGGGGCGACCAGAACTTTCATTGGCTCTGATGTTTGGAAGGATATTCAATCAAGAGGCCATTTGGTTAGACGATCCAAAGTTGCTGTTAGATTTGCAAACAATCAGGTAGAACATTGTAATTTCGAAGTCTTGGTCCCTGTTTCGATTCGAGGCAAAAGTCTCGGAACATATGTGTGTTTTCTTGAATCGTTGCCAATGTCTTGCCTTATAGGTCTCGATATTTTGAAACTCTTTCAGATACAAATCAATTTCTCTGTTCCCTCTTGGCACTTTTTAGATCAACCAAATTTGATTTATAGTTTCGATCGTGATATTAGTCCAAATGGAATGGAAACTAAATGTTGTGGCTTATTGGATTTAACAAATGAGCAGAAAACAGAAATTGATAATTTAGTTCGAAAGAAAGGTGTTGGAAGTAATAAAGATTTGTCACTTTGTCCTTTGATTCAACATCATATTGATGTGGGCGATCATCCGCCAATTAAACAGCGGTTTAGGCGAGTTTCCCCTTTGGTTTACAAACTTATATGTGAAGAAGTTGATAACATGTTGAAAATGGGAGTGATAGAACCTTCGAAAAGTGAGTGGTCATCCCCGATCGTTATGGTGAGAAAAAGTAACGGAAAATTTAAATTATCGTGAGCTTAATAAAATATCAAAGAAAGACGCTTATCCTTTACCGAGAATAGATAGCATTTTGGATAAACTTGGTGGAGCAAGATATATAACAACTTTAGATCTGAGCCAAGCTTATTATCAAATAGCTACGGATGAAAAGAGTAGAGAAATTACTGCTTTTGCAGTGGAAGGTAGAGGACTTATTCAGTTTACTAGGATGCCTTATGGACTGACAGGAGCTCCGGCTACTTTTCAGAGGTTGATGGATAAATTGATTGATCCCGAAATGTCATCAAATGTCTTCTGCTATTAGGATGATATAATAATAATTTCCAGAAACTTTGACGAACATCTTCTTTAGTTAAATAAAGTTTTGGAAAATATTAGTGAGGCGAATTTAACGATAAATATCGAGAAAAGTAAATTTTGTAGCCCTAAGATGCATTACTTAATAAAATAACTAAAATTCTTTCTTCTAATGTTTATGAAATAGAAGATTTGACCAACCATAAAAGGACAAAAGTATCTATAGATGATATAAAACCATTTCATTCAAAATTTTGATATTATATAGGTCCCGACATTTGGTACACATTAGGCTTGTCAATTGAACATTTACACATTTACGTTATTGTAATTTGTTTTCCTATATTTTTTACGTAAAAGTGCGAAAAATAGTTGATTAATACAAGTCGATTAACAAATCAAATAATTAAAATTAATTCTGAGATAAGACATATAAATAAATGTGAAAAAATGGTAATTGAACTATTTGAACTTTAAACTGAACTATTTTGAACAGTTCAGACTATATTTATAATTAACAAAAAAATAAAATCTGTAAGCATTATTTTTTAATTATCGTTTACAGATTTTGTGTAATTTAGATATCAATCAAGAAATTAGAGTGACTTTTATGTTCTGTACTAGAAAATTTTACTAAATATAACGTATTTTGTTTGGAAATTACGAATGTTCAAAAAAGTTCAATTGACAAGCCTAGTACAAATGCATCGACCAGACAGCTTCGATTTTTCCCAATTTTTTGGACGCTTGATGAGGCCAATGGGAGTGTTTTGGCCGGGATATGCGAGATCTCCTGAAACCTGGGGAGAAACTATGCGTGTTAGGAGAGATTTAAACGCCATAGATGACTATTCAAATATAGCTGAAATCGAGAGCGAGACAAGCCTTAACCGAGTAACCGCAGAACTGGTGGATTCCGAGACTCAAACGGTGGGTACAGAGACATGCCATGTTTCAGTACAAACTGTCGTTGACACCGTTGAGGTTGAAACGCAGATGGAAAGGGAAAAACCGTTAACAATCGACACGTGCACCCAAACACCACCTTGGTTTCCGAAGGTCGATAGAACCGGAATTTTGGCTGTAAACGTAGCGGTACAAACTCCACCAGGTTTGGGACCTCTCGTTGGAAAAGAGACTAGAGTTTTATCTGGAGATCGTAGAGGGGCTAAACTATCTGTTAGATTTACGGATCAGCAACCTCCGTCAACGTTTTCCGCATGGTTAAAGCAAACCAGCCCCATAAAACGACAACCACCAATAAGTTTCACTCCTTATAGTAAACCAGAGGACATGTGAAGTTCTATGAGTTCTAATGAGGAAGAAGAAGAAGAGATAGAACCTGAAAAGATGAAAGGAGAAGATCATCAGGAAAAGAAGGAAGAGCCAATTCAGATAAACGAAGATCGAGAGAAAATTAAAAACGAAGAGATCGGAAGAAAATCGTTAACTGAAGATGAGGTGAAGAAAACTGAAGAAACTCGATTCGAGAAACCTTATACCATCGGGTGTTATATTTGTCGAGAACCTGGACATAAGTTTGGTGTTTGTCCACAACGATGGAATCCGAAGATAAGAGCTTGCTTTGGATGTTCCAGGCCAGGCGAAACCTTAGCTACCTGCCCGAGATGCAGCGAGGCTTATCATGCCAACCTTCACCAGATTGAATTATTTGAATTTAAAAATGTGTCGAGTAAGATTATATTTAGTTTTGTTTTGTTAAATCAAGAAGAGAATTCCTTTGTCTATATTAGTTTGTGATAAATAATGACAGAAGACTGATAAATGTAAAATGACGTTTAGTTTTGAAAAATTATGAATAAATACTGTTGTTTCATTGAAAGTTTGGGTTTTATTTTGTAAAAAGAAAAATGAGATATGAAAGACCGTAGGGACGCAAATCATCCGCGTTTGGGAGTTACGAACCCACGTACCCGAGTTAACCCTCAACCTCGTTTTAGTCAGAAAAACGAAAGTTGAGAAACAAATTAAACCGCAGGGACACAAATCATCCGCGTTTAAGAGTTACGAACCCACGTACCCGAGTTAACCCTCAACCTCGTTTTAGTCAGAAAAACGAAAGTTGAGAAACAAATTAAACCGCAGGGACGCAAATCATCTGCGTTTGGGAGTTACGAACCCACGTACCCGAGTTAACCCTCGACCTCGTTTTAGTTAGAAAAACGAAATTTGAGAAACAAATTTATTCTGCAGGGACGCAAATCATCTGCGTTTGGGCGTTACGAACCCACGTACCCGATGTTAATTCACATTTTGTTTACTTATATTTTTTGTAAAACAAACGAGATGACATATTTGACCTAACAAAATGACCCCAAATGAAAACAAATTTCCCGCAAGGATGCAAATTCTCATATTATCTTTTTTTGTAGGAATAAATGTCGTGAAATAACAAAAATTGTGAGGCAAAATAATTATACAAAAATATTTTGTGTGTTTCATTTTATTTATGAAGATAAAAGTAAAAATTTATTTATTACACTAAATCTTTCTATGGTAAAGAGAGAAATGAGTTGCTTTCTTTTTATTTTTTTTATGAAATAATGATATGCAATGGCTCTTCATGATAAACGATGTTGATCTTGTGATTCATAGATTAAAAATAATTTCTGTTCGTATTTGATTAAAAGTATGATTAAAAATGATTTTTGATCGTGTCGATATTTGAGATATGATTGATTTTGTATCAAACAAAAAAAAATCAAGATTTAGTCCTATAGTTGTACCATTTATTTATTGTCAAATTTGTAAATTTGTGATAATTGTGTAATTTTGAAATGAAATTTTGAATTTATTTGATTTCGGCCAAATTGATAATTGAATTTGAATTTTTTGTAAAGACCGCAGGGATGTGAAGTGCCGCATTTGGGAGTCACGACCCCACGTGTTGTGTTGACTTCGCTTTGATGCGAGACATTTATCGAATTTTGTTTTTATTGAATGATTGAATTGTTGTAGTATTTGAGAGTAAAATTTGATCACTGATGATTTTGGTTCCAGAAAATAACATATACACTTGACTTCCGCTAAGGAAAAAAAAAATAAGAAAAAAAATAAATTTTAGGAAAATTGATATTATTTTTTCTTTTTTTTCTTTGTAAAAATAATATCATTATGATTAAAATAAATCTATCATTAATAAATAATGAATTAAGTTTAATTTAATTTGCAATATGGAATGAAAGGAAACAAAATATCAGATACAAACTTAAAAAATTAAAACAATATCGTTTGATAATATAATTTCAATAATTTTTATTCTTTATCACACAAAAACAAATATTTAATACAATTATTCTAGCAAATTAAACTTGAAAGTAATACATATTTTATTTTTAAATCTTTAACAAAACTTTTTACAAACATAACTATATACATTACTGACTAT
>JABFPJ010002317.1:0-20167 GCA_022817425.1 Gryon sp. ZL-2020
ACGATTTAATACGTGAGGCCTAACCTTCATATTACTAAAACAAAACATATTATTGATGAAATTATTATATACGATTTTTATGATGTAAAACAATTAATTTGTTTACGTATTAATATATTACGACTTAGTTTTATTATATATCCTGTATTACGGATATCAATTATTCCACACATTTCAATATTCATGTAAATTTTGATATATATCCTGTATCACGGATATCATTTATTCTAAATGTTTCTATTTCTATACAAAAATGAACAAAAACGTGATTGAATCATATTGAAATTTTAATACGTTTTAATACAGTTCTGGCTGCTGGGATAGTAAAACGTATTTGTTATTGACTATATTATACATTTCATGATTTTTATATACTTTCAACCGAAATCATGATTTAATTCAATTTGTTTAATCAAATGAATGCATTTTCATGCATTTTATTAAATAAGTGATAATAATAAATATTAAATAATTAAACAAATTAGAAAATGTATTTATTACATATTTTGAAGTATCAATTAAACAATTACATACGTGAATCATTTAATAATATTCTACATTTTTTATAATAAATATTCAAATTGATTAAAAAATTTTAAATTGAAAAAAAATAAAACGAACAAACACGATAAAAAATATAGAATTTAAATTAGTCTAAGTGTTTGTAATATCAAAAATAAAGAATCTTAAACTAAATTATAAATAATGGGACTGAAACTCAACTGTATAAAAATGACGTTAAATTGTATTATTGCAATCTTTTTCAGACTGAATCCATGATAAAAATAATAATTAATTACGGACGGTCTATTGCCTCAAACTAGTAAAAAAACAAATATTATTATTTTTTCTTACTGTTAATAAAAAAAGTTTTAATTAATTTTAAAATTAATATCAATAATTTTACATTTATTTAATATTTTTAAATATTATAGCATGTCTATAAAATGAATAAAAATTTATACAGTATTTAATTTGATTATTTAAATAGTTTTTGTTTATAATTGTAATATAATTTATAATGATTGCATTTAAATAAAAATGAATTGAATTAAATTAAATCAACGTTTTAATCACGTTTATCCACAATAATAAAAAATTGATTTAAAATATTTAAAACTTATTTTTTAATCAAATTTAAATATAATTAGCGTATATATTCTTTTAAAAGGTCACCTGTTAATCAAGCAATCTATCATTACAAGTTTTTACTAACTAAAAATTTTCAATTTACCAATAAAGTTGAGTACAACTATCGTTAATCCATAACTTTTTAAATGTAAATCAATTCCTCAATTATTTAACTTTCTATATCAAATAGGTTTTGATATTTAATCATTTACAAATACATTTACGTACAAGAATCATACATTGCCCATATACTATTAGTATATTGATCATATATTAGCTATATATAATACTTTTCAAAAGTAATCTATATATTATTTTATATTGTTTATATTTTGCCAATATATTTTTAATGTATGTTTTATGTATAAACAATATATGATCATTTTTACTAGGGATATAATAGTAATATATTTATATATACTCTTAAATTGAATAGTTATTTAATATTTATTATATTTCCATTTAAGAAGTATTTATGGCGATTAAACGTCCTTCAAAACAGAGATGGACAAGTCCATTACTCAATAATTAATTCATTTATTTAATAATTATCAAAAATAATACAATCAAGTAGTTCAAAATTGTGTATTTATCTCATAAAAAGACTGTCTTCAACTAAAAATACAGGTATCATAGTTATTATTTATTTATAAAAAAACGTAAAAAATATGCATTTTAATTCAGAAAATAATTGAAAAGTAATTGAATTTTTAATTAACCATTACTTTTGTAAATAAAATTAATTTACAAATTCAAAATTACCAAAAGTAAAATCATAAATAGAATTATTTAATTATTCGATTGCACAACTTGCTAAATAACAAAAAAGTTTTCAATTATTTTTAAAATTTATAATTTTCCATTTTTTAAAATTTAATATAAATAATTGCGCAATTATTTTTGCCCGTTCCAAAGGAAAAAAAAAGGAACCAACCCATGAACACAGCACTTGATTTCCTCCTTCAAAACAATCGTCTCAACAACTTGCAAATTTTCGGGATGAATTTTGGAAATCGAGCCATCCTTGTTAATAATAAACAGGTGCTGACTGTTTACCGCAATATCAACAGCACTGAACTGCAATCTCTGGAAGGTCAAGTTTGGCTGATTGTCGCGGTCGATGGTGACCCTGCCCCGATACAGACAGCACGAGTTTGTGATGACAAAGACAAGGTCACCGCATGCCAACATCTTTCTAATCATCCCATTCAATGGATCCCCAAAAGTGTACTGGACCCGCTCTATACCTCGCCAAAGGTACATGCATTGTTCTTCGCTTTGACACATAGTGTGACAGTTGACGGATTCTGACATAACCAACTCGACTTGTCGGATTGCTTTCGTCGCGTTGCTTCTCCTTCTTTGTCATATTATCAGTCTTACATTCAAACAATTCAGACCCTTTGTTTTTTTTTACTTTCAAAATATACGCAAATTATTTTTTGATCGTCAAATATTTTTCTTTCTTCACTTTTTTTTTCTCTTTTATATTACTTTTTCACTTAAGTTCGGAAGATTATGATAAATTTTGCAATTTGATTTATAAAGTGGCAACTTATTTATCACGATTCGGGAGTTGAAGATTTTGAGAATGAATTTGGAAAAACACACAAAAGTTCACTCGGTCTTGCAATGTTGTAGGAATTTCAGCTATTGGATCGCCACTGAGTTGACAATAATGCGATTTTGACACTTGTCTGTCGCAGTCGGTAAGGTGGAAGGTTAAATTATCGACCGAGGTGAAGTGAATTGAAAATGTGATCGAATGTTTTTTGAATTTAAATTTACTTTATTTTTGGACATGGAACTTTGAAAAGTTTGTTCAATGTAATTTTTGTGGATTTGTTATTTTTTTAATACAGTGTTTTTGCGTTTTTTTTTAATTGCGTTTTTTAAATTGACCATTTTAACAATCAATTTATGGAAAGTAAAAATTTGATATTTTTAACAAATATTTTGTTATTTTTTTATTAATTAATAATTATTATATTATAAAAGTGAACAAATGTTAATTTTTCTTTATAAATTTTTGATCTTTTTGTTAAATATTTTTCAAATTTATTATAGAAATTTTTTGCAAATTATATTTTTTAATTAAAAAAATTTAAATTATGTTGTTTATTATTATACAATAATTAATTTACATATTCCATATATACATCTAAAAAATATTAAAGCTTAAAAATTATCATCTTTAATATCAAAAAACATTTTTTGAACATAATTTCCTGAAAAACATATTAGTTATTACATTAAGTAATATTGCAAAATATTTAAATATATTTCAACAAAATGTATAAATAAAGCAGCGATATTTTTTGCAAAATAATAAACCAACGAAATAAAAAAAGGAAACAAAAAAACGTAATGTTATATTTCATATTCGATATAAATGGGTTAATCATACGGTATTATCGACAATAACCGGCGCCATTTTGTTTCAGTTCCGATGGTTTTTCAGATTTCATATGCAGGTGAAATAAAAACAATGCCGTATAAAATTGCAAATGTGCGTGATTTGTACGCGTGAATTGTCGTTTGTGTTTAAACAAAATGTTTGTGATTCAGTGAAACGTTCCACGGGATAATTAACTGACAAACAATTTGTGTTTTCATGTTAATCATTCGATCCTATGGATTACCGATCGCTTTAACCTAACATTACAATTACGACAACACAAGAACAAAGGTGAGTTTTATTAACCAAAACAAAAGTCTCAAAACAAGTTTATTTTGGCCAAAATGGCGGATGGATGTTGGTTGGATTGTTAGTTTTGAATTGTTGTTGCTTTATATATATGTACACATATATATATTATGTATATATATATACATATATATCATAAATGTCAAAACAATTCGACTGTTACTGATTGAAATGATCAGTCGCGCATTGTGTTGAGGGTTCAGTCTGTTGCTTGTAGATGGCGCATAAATGTACTTTAGAGTTTAATATTCCTGTTCTTTCTTGTAAAAAAATTAAGGTAAGTAAAGTAAATATGTTAAAACCAAATAAACAAAAACAAATATCAGATAATTATGATAATAAAAACAGCCAAGTCAAATCATCGAAGTAAAAAAATAATATATCTTAAAGAAAAAAAAAAAAAAATTAATAAGATTGCTGTCTATATTCAGAACTCTCGAAGCAAGTCTAAAGGTTAATGTCTGTAGATATGAGCAGGTAAGTTAATAATTATTTTTAAGTGCACAAGATGATCACGAATTAGGACTATAATTCAATCGAATGCTGTATATCAGGACACTGACATTCAAGTTGCAACTTGCCCATAACTGATCATTTGGAACTGGTTGGGTAATGGTGCATAATCAACAATGTAACTCGTTAAAATTCCGCCGCGGAAAGTACCTTCGAGCTGGAATGTAACCAATGGCACTCTAAAAGTGTAAAAATGATGTATAAATAGTCTAACAAGTTTACATATAAAAATGGCGAATTCATTTAATCGGAAACATGTTATGTAAACATTTGCAAATAAGTATTATTTACTGGTTTCAGTTTACAAGTTGAGATGGATTAGAAGAAGTATCTCGAATGAACTTCGGAAATGAAAAAATTGTGAAATTACACTGCATAAAAAGAGAAAAAGAAAGAGAGAGATAATTTATATTAATATTGATATTAATAGACTTTATAACCTAAAAGAATTGTTGATATTGAAAGTAAATAAGTTGAGATTGAAGGAGCAAAAGGCAAAGAGGATGATTAAACATGGAAAATGAAATTTGGACGCAAAAATTGTAGCGCAATTTTGTTGTATAAAGTATTGAAGGAGTTTATTTGCGTTACTCTCGGTGGAGTGCTGTGTTAATTGCAGTCTGTAACTGAGAGATGTGAGTGCACTTGAAGCATTTAAAAACTGTTTTGTGTTGGGCTTTCAGTTGTCGCGGCCCTGAACTAAAAGAGGAATTCCCTGATGGTCTATATATATGTATACATATATATGTGTTGGGGTTCTTTTCAAAGGGTGGTCAAGAGGGTCGTCGAGGTAGCGAAGCACAAGACAACAAATGAAACGAAAGAGAGACGCCTGTCTGTGACAAACGGAACAAAATTTATGAGCCTCTATCCACTTAACTTCACTAAATACATTTTGGCCGTTTTGTTAGACGAACCTAAAAGTGCAATTTTGCGCGCTATAAACAAAATCAAATATCATCAAGTTATTATTCTTCAATCTTATTTAAGATAAGGAATTTTTACTTTTGAAACCATATGATATAGATATATATATATATATATATATATATATATATATTTGGGACAAGAGGATTATGTTTTGAGACAAGAAAGTGTTTGATTTTGTAAATTTTGAAAGAAACACCAAGCTGGAGACAATTTAAGTAGAAACTTGTATTCGTTATTTTGTTCTTTGTCTGTGGCGTCGTGCTTGGCGATCAAGTAGAACGACACGAACCCACACTGTGCAACGTGATATAAATCAATTTAACTACCTGCTACCACTATTGCTTTTTAACGCACACATGACACGCGATAATTGCGTTGCATTAGTTTGGTAGTTTAGTATTCAATTAATTCTTCGGGGCTTGTGTTTGCAATGAATTAAAGTCAACAATGTTAATTTAAGCGCGCAAAGAAATCAAATTATCGATGTCTTTATTGCAGCAAGCAATTATAAGTGGATGACTATTTTTTTTCTCAATTTTGTTCAAAATTGTTGTGAATTGAAATATTAAAGAAAAATGATTTTTTGAAAATGTAATAAATGAAAAAAATGAAGGCGTTTGTTAAATTGAAAACTGTTGAGGATTTTGTAAAAAAGCATAATACGCTGTAAACTATCGCATAACTGTACATTTATCAAGATAAATGTTGAGTCAGTTTAACATGCTGGAAATTAGAGCTGAAAGGAATATTATTTTACCAAAGTTATTACATTTCAGTGTGCGGGATGATTAATGACGATGGCAAGGTATAAATAACACCATTTTTTGACGACATACAAATATTTTCATCCAAAGTGTGAAACGTCGGGAGACTTTAATGTGCTATGTGTGAAGGCTTAATGAACCAGCTACCCGGAAATAAGAGTTTAAACGGTAAAATCACGTAACGATGTATTCATTCAAGATGGATATTCAGGATAAATAAAAATTTTAAAAATGGCAGAAAAATGCAAGGAAATCATATGAAATGTACATATATATATATATATATATTGTTAACATGAATGATCGAATTTAGATTGAGAGTTTTTGCATTTTTAGAAACAAAATAGCCTTGTCTATAAGTTTAAATGATATTTTTTTATGGTTAAAAGCGTAAATTTGAAATAATTAGAAGCGCGAATGATACTAGTTTCTTATTAACTAAAATTTGTGTTTAATTTCGATAGAACCTTTAGTTCTGTTCATTTTGATGGTTTTTAAATTAACTGTTGATAACTTTGATCATTTTTTTAGATTTATTAATATTGTTAGTTTTATTAATTGTATTATTTTTGATATTTTTTTATTTTATTAGTTTGTATATATGTTTTTTTTAAATACTTTCTTTAGCGCTTTCTTTTATATTCATCAGATTTTATTGTTCAGGAAATATTTGTATATAAATGATCATTTTTCCTTTTTATGACCATATTTTGAATATTCGATTTTTGATTTGCGCTTCTGTAACATTTTTCCTTCGCGTTTTTGGCCATAGTAAAAACAGATAATTTGCGCTTTAAGAACAAACAACTAAACAAAAATGATTGAAAAAGTGTCCGAAGCGAAGAAAAATGGTAAGCTCTACCTGGGCGTTTGTTCAAAGGTTCGACAGCAAAACAATTTGACCTGGTCTCATGCTAAGCGACCCTTTGCGGTAGCCTCGGCTGTAATATCGGCGTCTCTGTTTGCCGGACGTCTTTGTTTGGCTACTCTTTTATGGCTCTCTCACACACGCATGTGCTAACGATTACAGTTAAGAAGCCAGAAAGCCAAACAAAGAACCGTTCAATAATTGCGATTGACACCTGGGTCTGTGTTATGTTCCGGGGACTTAAAGGTACCCCGTTCATGTCTACAGTTATTTGCTTGCAAATTCACTACGAATCTTCGTTTTCTTTTAGGTTTCACTAAATGGATGTTCTAGGCATTCATTTTCTATATGAACACATACTTGGGATAAGTTGAAAGTTGAAGACACAATGGGAGAGGATTATCGATTGAAATCAATGAGACAAGTTTGATCTGAAGTCTTAAGTGGATTTGACGACTGAGTTGATTGGAATGAAGCTTATGAAAATGTGTTCAACTGAATGGATAAGAACTTTCTTCGTCGGTGAATGTTGACGCTGCAACTCCACTCGAATATTTATCTTATACCTTTTCGTGCAAATATATAAGTTGCTTTGTGTGCCTTTTCATCGACTCTGTATTATAAAAGTCATTTGCATAGGCAATGTTTCATCGATGAAGTAAACTTTCTGAATTATCGAAATGGTTCTTTTTTTTAGAACCAATCGAGCTCGTAATTAATTACACGAGGCAATTTGAAGGCAATTTGAGGCAAGGTTGAAAAATTGCGTTAAGATTTGGAATTGATTTGGTGGAAGTGAATGAGGGAAGCACAGCTGCCAATCATCGACAAAGCCAACCAACCAACCCCTCGCGACAATCCACACTCTTGGAGCCCGTGTAACTGATACTATCACGTGTCTGTGAGTGCCTTTGCTTACGGAACTAATGAAAGTGGCGCATCCTCTAAGATCAAATCCTTAAACAGAGTACCATATCAAGGGACACACAATATCCAGTTGAAATGTTGGAGATGTGTTATATACAAGTCGCAAATTGCGACCTCAAAAACCACCCCTAGTTACACCACTGGCCACAATGTTGAACCAAAGCTGCCTTCATCTGTCTTCTTCTTGCATCCTTGTTCCACCAACTGTCCTTATCCTCGACATTATCCCCAAGTTCTCCGTCTTTCAGTTTGTCTCTCACTCTTAGGCACAACATTCCTTCGTCCCTCTTTTTTTCTCTCTCTCTGTCTTTCTATCTTTCTTCGTTTTCTGTCTCTGTCCTTGATGTATCTCACTCGATGCTTTTGTGTCTTTGTCTAACAAACGGCATCTGACATTGTCTGTCCTTGTTCATGGAGCGGTGGAGAGCGGTCGGTGGAAATATACCAAGGCAGGTTACGTTATATTCTGCGGCTTGTAGTCTCATATCGTATTATTGTCATGTTTCGTCGACACAGGAACGTAAAGGAAAGACGAAGAATGGCCTCGGCGAGACGAGGATGCCAAAGAGTACCGAGTCAGTGGAGAGGATGGCCTGGCTTGAAAACCATTTCGGAGTTCGAGGCAATGCTACACAGAAGGAAGACGGAGATAGATGACGAGAGAGAAAAAGAGAGAGATGGATGAAAGAAAAGGGTGAAAAAGAAGAGTAAGAGAGACATCTGTTTCCCATTTGTTTTACGCCTTGCTTCGTGCTTTATGTTCGCACTTGGCATATATATACGATGGGGTTGTTGCTTCCTAGACAGGCTACCTAAGTTCACGACCAATTGGATCTTCAGTCGATGGATTGCTTGCTTCATGCGGAAAAGCGTTTATGTGGTCCTACTCGATAACCGGATGAGACGGCATTCCTTCATTGTGATTGTCAAATTGACTATTTGATAGTTGCTTTTTATTATCTAGATAGTTGGTTTGACTATTTAGATATTTTTGTACATAGTTCTTTGTTTTTTACTTAAAATGTTTTCTGTTTTTGTTTTTACTTTGAATATTCCTGTTTATGTAGCTTTATTATTATTATTATTATTACTTATTTTTTTGTCAAATTAATTATTTATATCTTTGTTGTTGTTATCTTTTTTATATTATTTAGATGTTTCTGTTTATATTTGTAATGTATATGTTTGGTGTTTATTTACGGTTATTATTTTAGTATTTCAATGTTTTTATTATTTTGAATAAAGTTCGTTTTCTGCAATGTTTGTCTTTTCGCATTTTGATTCTTCTTTTTGTATTTATATTTTTATCTATCTGTTAGATACACGAAGAAGAAAAATTGTTAGACTTGTATCGACTATTGGAGTTTCGAATCTGCGGAATCGGATTAGCCTTGGTTTTGGAGGATGTATGTCTGACTTGTATCGGAGAGACGGAGTTGCTTTTAATGCCCCCGACAACGACGAATAAATTGGATTAACAGGGTGTTGTAACTTCGAGCAGCAAGATCTTAATTTAAGACGACGCTTTTTAATTAAGTTACGCAGCGGATGAATGATTCGGGATACTTTCCGGGGGGGATCTTCAATCGAGGCAGCACGGCAATGAGCTTTTTTACATTTCGAGAGGCCTCTTTGCTTTCTTGAGGGTACTTCAACGTTGAATAAATTAAGATGATGAACTTTTTCCACTTGTTTTGGATCAGTTACATGAGTTTGTAATCAGTCAATTTTTGTTATTATATAAAATATATATTTGAATGAACCATTTTGAATGATTTGATAATAATTTATACAAAAGACAAGAAATTTGAATAATTTTAATGCAATTTTCCAGTTTAAAGAAGATACAAACAAATCTCACAAAAACATGTCATCCCCTAAAATTCCACGAGAAAATTACATTTTCTCAGCTTCAAAAACATGTTGTAACTTATAAGAATGGTGGGCTGCGAGACCCGTGAAATGCAAATTTTATGGCGCCATCTTAAAAGGCAACATTCTTTTCTTTGCTATGCAGCAAAATATTACGTAATTATGATAACTTCCACAAAAGCAAAATTTTTTCGTAAATATATGTTCTTAGACTTTTCATAAGGTCGAAGATTTTTGCATAGACGTATATATCACTTTTATGATTAGACAAAATCAGCTTTGTGTATTGAACAAAATTTATATAAATAATTATTCTTCAAAATAACACTTGTGGAGAATAATTGTGAATTGTTACGTTACGATTTTCTTTGCTTTTTATATATTTAATTCGTTTCAATAAAGTATATTCTGTGTTTATATATATATTTATTGTTTTGGTTTTTCTTTGTTTTTATTTGTTTCAATAATGTTTGTCCTCTGTTTATGTTTATTGTTTTGATTTTGCTTCATGTTTATAATTCTTGGAATAATATTTTGTGATTATTTTTTAAAAGTCAAGACAAAATTTTTCGAAATTATTTCTGAAAGTTTGGAGGGTGGGGGGGGGCGTGAAATATATATTTTGATATTAGCAAAGTTTAGTCCCCTTTTGCAAATATTTTAACGTCAACAGCAGTGATTACTTATATCCCAGCAATTTCGTCGCTTTTATTGACTGCTTTTCTTTCTGTCGTCTCTTTTGTATCAAAAACGAACTCATCCCAGGGATTTAAGCCGTGACGTTTCGACGAGCATTACAAAGCAGTTAATCCCGGACCGTTTATCGGATGGCTTCTGAAATGTTTTGATTTAACGTCGCGCAACAGTAAATTGAGAAAAGTGTTGAAAATGAATTGCATGGCATGAATTTGCACGAGCTAGTCAAATAAATCACGCTTATTTATCGTCTAATTCGCCGAAAAGCTTGGCGGCTGAACTTCGGTCCTTTAGCCCCCCTCCCTCTCCTCTTCCCCCGTGGTATTCTGATGCGCTACACCACTTCCACCCCAAGTAACTAACAGCTGTCCCTTACAACTGCGGGGACTTGTGTTTCCATTAGCTGAAAGAGGCGGGAGTTTGGTCTCAAATGTCTCTGTCCCTGGCGATATTCCACCCTCGTTGCAACTATATGTATATATATCATTTTTTCCCTCTCTTTTTTGTGTGATATATATATTCTCTGTCTATTCAACAGAGTTTTATGCGATATGATTGAGTATGATAAGAATGATTTAATTTGAATGATTTTTCTAATTTTAAAATTATTGGTTTACTAAAAAATATGATATTATAAAATAGAAAAAAGTGATTCTGTAATCGACTTGTATATATTGGTAATATGAATGTTTATTTTTTTTTTATTTCTCGTTGTTTTTATGTTATTTGAAAAGTTTTATTTTTTTTTGTTTTTCCTTTATGTTTATAATTCATGCTTTTCTTTTGATTTATAATATTTATGTTTTGCTCTTTGTTTATTATTTTGACTTTTCGTTGTTTTCATTTTGTTAAATAAAGTTTATCCTTTTTTTTGTTAATTGTTTTCATTTTTCTTCACGTGTATAATTCTTGTTTACATTTTTGTTTTTAATCAATCGATGTTAATTTTTTCAATCAAACTTATTGAAAATATTTTTCCTCTTCTTTCTTTTCATCGCGATTATTTCCTATTCGGCCATTTCTCTTTTTCAAGACCTTTTTGAACACTTTTTGTTTGGGGTCGGTTATAAATGAAAGTAAAACGTCGCGCACAGAGAGAAAAGGTGAATAAACAATTAGTAACGATTGTACGAGAGACACTTTGGATGGCATAAAACGCTTAGCTCCGTGAAGTCGATGAATAAATGATTTCGCGAAATATTCAATGCAACGCAAAACCCGCCTTTCATATTACAAAAGTGCGGGATTTGTGTGTATCTTGTTGCAGTAACTTGATAGGCATGTTGACGCAAACTTTTTTGTTCTTTTTCCCTCAAATGCGATCATTTTTCAGGCATTAAAAAGTCTGCGGTTAAATTTTCGACCATAATGTTGAAACAAAAAATGATATAAATGGAAACATTGTAAAATTGTTGATTTCAATGTTGTTTTTAATACCCATTTATCGTCCAATCGTTTGAATCTAGAGAAGACACTAGTGCGCATGCGTACACCAATCGATTTGGCAAATGTAAAAAACTACTTCCTTCGACTTGTTCAACAACAACAAAAAACTGCGCAAAATATTGTAATAAAACTGTAGGGATGGGCGATTATTAAAAAATAATCGATTAATTAGAAATCGATGTATTTCGATAAATTAATTTTTATCGATTAATCATTCTAAGTCAATCAATTAATATGATAATCAAACTATTTTTTTGTCAAATCAATTTTATTCGATGAATTTCTACAAATAAATTTTCTATTCCTACAAAGAGTATGTGTTTTATTGAGAATATTACACTGAGAAAACTGGATAGTCAAAACAACTGACCTATGGATGATAATTAATTTCGTACATGGAAAAAGAGTTTTGGATATTGCGGTATTTCTTTATACAAGCAAAACGACGCTGTAGGTCTTGTCTCCCCACGTAATTCAGCGTTAATGCATTCAGCCGCAGATGTACTTATTTGAACTGCTGTCTGCTCTTGATTGTAACACCAGTGCGCCACCCTGTCTTTCCTTTTATTATCCACCGAGAGTAGCGCTGAATCTTCCGCTCAATGCAACCCATTTGATAATCCGAAAGATACAATCTTGCACTGTAAACAACCAATCATTGGTCGGTTTCAACATGACTTTTGGATGGATTTATAGGGGGTTTGTGAGAACAATAATAATAGGCTGACCTTTTTGAAATTTTAGACAAGCATTTTAAGTAGTGCGAATTTAAGTATAAATATTTATGTTAAAATACACATTTCAATTCAAGGATCAAGATTTTAAGGATGACTGTTGCAATGTTGTAACATTTCCTTTATTGATTAAGTTAATAAAATGCATATTTAACAGCATTTTTGGTAATCTTGACGAGAAAATGGAAATAAGAGATAATATCACAAATTTTACATAGCATTTCTTCATTATATCTTGGACATTACAAATATCGCCATAACGAAATAACTAAACTGACTAACTTAACTAACAAACCTAACTAACTAACTAAACTAACTAACAAACTAAACTAACTAAGTTACCAACTAAGCTAAATATACTAAAATAACAGATAGTTAAATAAGTTAGTTTAGATAGTTAGTTTAGATAGATAAGTTAGTTTAATTAGTTAGGTCAGTTAATTCGTTTAGTCACTTAGATTTTATTTAAACTAATTTAACTAATTGATTTAACTAACTAACGTAACTAACTAACTTAACTATACCAAACTAACTGTTAGTTAAATAAGTTAGCTTAGTTAGTTTAGATAGTTAAATTAGTTTAATTAGTTAGTCACTTAGATTTTATTTAAACTAAATAATTAAGTAACTTAATTAATTTGACTAACTAAAATAACTAATTCGACTGACTAACTGTTTAGTTTATATTAGTTACTTTTATATAGTTAGGTTAGTTAGTTTCGTTAGTAAGTTTAGGTAGGTTAGTTAGTTAATTAGTTTTTTTAGATTATTTGAGTAAGTTAATTTGTTTAGATATGTTAGTTAGTATAGTTAAGTTACAAAGTTAGTTACTTAAAGTAATTAAGATTTTTCCATGTTGCATTCCGTAATATGGACATCCTACTTTAGATGAAAAGTGTCCATAAATAATCGGACCCACCATCCCAATTCATTTCACATGCTCCTTTCCCTAAGCCCGATGACATCATTTAACAAGATTACCATTCGCATAAACTATCATTAGCATCATAACTTTAAACAACTAATTATCACCCAAACGACTTTGTCCTTTCAACCATTCCCAGAACAAAATTACGTCTGACAACATATCAGCTCCTCAGGACCAAGCCGAACATTTGCTCCATTGTGCACGCACCTTTTTGTACATATAAACGAGATGCCTTCCTTTCAGAAGGCATCGAAAGACTTGTTCCTTGTCTTCTTTTCTTCTTCTTCTTCTTTTTCTACACTCTCTTCTTCAAGTTTTCTCGCTCTCTTTCTATCTCTCTTTCTCTTTCTAACTGTATCTCCATCTCTCTGTTTCTCTTTCTCTCTCTCTCTCTCTCTGTCTCATCTCTTCTTTTGTAATGGAAGATGCTGTAGCTTCCCGCTACCTGACAAGTCCTTTCCTTTGTCCCTAGTTTAGTCTCCTCTTGTCTCCTTTTCTAACTCCATAACCATCCCATAATTCTATCCTCGTAACTGGCATCCTTGTCTTTCACATAGAAATAAAACCAGCCCAGGTTTCTGTCTTTGTCACAGACTGTCTGATGTTCTTACTTCTGCCACCAACATACATCACTAAACCCAACGTCTAGATTAGCTATGCAACTTTATCGCTAACTTATTCAGCCAGCGCGTTGAAATGAACGAATTATACTATTGTGGATCAACTCAGTGAAACACTTCTTCCCTTTCTTTCCTTTTCATTATTCCTTTTTTTTTTGCTATTACCGTCCAGACGGTTGACTTTATCGAAAAAAGCGACGACTTTCCGGCGGATCGATACTTTCGGCTGAAAAGAGATGACTTTTATATTTCCTCAAGTATCTCGTGTGACGCAATGATACAGTTTTGATGTCACAACTACTCTACTGTAGTGGATATTAAACAGAAATGTTGAGAGATGAGCATCGTGAAAACATGTTTATTAGGTTGTAAGATTGAAATGGCTGGGTCTTTTGCACGCAGAAAAATAGTTCATAGATTGTACGAACTGCATAGTAAGCTTGATTATTTGCATAGTAGATTTGACTATATGCATAGTAATTTTGAATGTCTAAGAAATATCTTGAGAACTGCAAGGTTTTTAATATTTTGCAAATTGAAAAAAGTTGTTGTTTTAACAAATTGAAATTTATTTACCCTAACTAAGTAATCTATCTAAGTAAACTAACTAAGTGACCTAACTAACTAGCCTAAATAACTTACCTAACTTAATAACCTAAATAAATAATCCAACTAATTAACGTAACTAAATAACGTAACTAATTAACCTAACTAAGTAACCTAACTATATAACCTAATTAACTAATTTAACTAACTTAACTAACTAACAAAACTAACTGACAAAACTAACTAAAAAAATTGACTAACAAAACTAACTAACAAAAGTAACCTAATTTATCCAACAAACTAATCTATTAATTAATTCAACTAAGTTAGTTAGTTAGTAAGTTAGACAGTTTTAGTTAGACTAATTAGCTAGGTGAGTTAGGTAGGTTAGTTAGTTAAATTAGTTTTGTTAGTTAATTAGGTTATTCAGTTAATAAATTAGTTTAGTTAGGTTAGTTAGATTAATTAGGGTAATAAGCTAGCTGCTTCAGTTACTAAGGTTAGTTAATGTTGTTACTTTGTCACTTTTTCACTTTGGTACAAATTGTTTAAAAATAAAACGCTAGTTTTAACAGTGCTACAAATAGGCAAATCCATTGTCTAAGTCAGCATAATCACTTTGATAGTCAAAACAAGTATCAGATAGTAGATATGATAATCTCCTCTTTTCAGTGAAAAAAGGGTGAAACGGGTGGGCAAAGAAGAATTTAACCAGCAGTGGTCTTTGAGTGACGATAAGCTCGTTATTGTAAGCGAATAGTTGAGCCATATGACACGAGGGCTCATCCGGCTCTTCAGTATGACGGTTGTTGTATTTCTAAGGGGCGGGAGGCAGCTGGGGAGGCTTGTGGAACCTAACTCAGTATGATGTATGGCGTTTCCCTTTTACAAGCGAGAACCCATTTAGAATAACAACAAAACACTAACGGGAAAACCCGATTAAGCATCGATTAGTCAAACTCGAAAAACCAGTCCATTTTATACGTGTAAATATATATATATATGCATTTAAACATGGCGATACGCTCGAAATGATGTATGTAATTACAAATCAATCGCGAGTATTCAACTAAAAAAACAGCTCTCAAGTGTTTTGGACAATATTATCGCGCGACTTATTTACAAGCGGGTGCAAAAAAAAATTTTAAAGTAAAAAAAAGTAAAAAAAAACAAAAATGAGAACATGACAGTAAATTGAATTCCGTTTTGCGAATGTTACATGTTATAATGTACACGCAAAAAGGAGAAGAGTGCAAATTGCCGTATAATTTTGATGAACTGAAGTGAGAGAGGGTTTGCTGATTATAATACACTGAGATAAATATAAAATAAAATGTAAATTGGCTGCAAGGGCCTTTTTAATGCTTTTGTAATTCGATGCTTTAAAACTGGAAATACAAGTTTCTTTGACAGGACCGAAAATTTCGTACAATTATCCGAAAATTGTAATTAATCATTGTCAAAACGTATAATAAAAAGAGAAATGACGGTGTTCAATTTGGTCAAATTCAATTTAAAGTTCAAATTCAGTCGCTAAAGAAATTTCAATGTCCTCAATGTTTATGGGTAGATTAGTTCGGTTAATTTAATTACATTATGTTAGATTAGGTTAATTTGTTAGGTCGATTTTGTTACGTTAAACTTTTGAGGTTAGTTAATTTAATTAGGTTAGTTAAGTTAGTTAGATTAGTTAAGTTAGTTAAGTTAGTTAGGTTAGTTAAGTTAGTTAGATCAGTTAATTTTGTTAGGTTAGTTAAGTTAGTTAGATTAGTTAAGTTTGTTAGGTTAGTTAGGTTAGTTATTTGCGTTACTTAGGTTAGATTAGGTTAATTTCTTGGGTTAATTTTCTTACGTTAAACTTTTTAGGTTAGTCAGTTAGGTTAATTAAGTTAGTTAGAATATTTATGTTAGTTAAGTTAGTTAGATTAGTTAAGTTAGTTAGTTTAGTTAATTGCGTTAGGTAGTTAGGTTAGCTAAGTTAATTTTGTTAGTTTTTAATTATCAATTTTAGCAGCATAAATATCCTAATTCATTATCCTGTGCTTGTGATTTCCGACCCTTTTTTTGGTACTTTTTGGTGTTTATTCTCTCGCGATGACAGACAAAAAAATGAAGGAGGAATAAGCATTTCCGAATTTACCGAGCGGAAAGATTAACTGTCGGACTTTTGTGTTATTCTGCTACAATTTTGAGTCTCTTCGTGCGCGGACTCTCTTCTTCTGCTGGATAAACAACTTTTACGACTTTGCATTGCAAGACGACCGCATAAATTAATCATATTTTACAGTTTAGCGTTTTCACTAGCGTTGCTTGATAAAAGAGCGCGTGTTTTTTATGCGCTTTCATAAATATTAATGCCACAGCTTTTATGAACTTTTTATAGATCCAACTTCGTGATACATATTGTAACTATGATACGCGTGCTTTAAGCGCTCTTTTTTTAATGAGAAATCGAGCGTGAACTATATATTTTTCTGTTGGACTTTTCGAACTTTAATCACCTTGTTAATATCAGAAATAGGAAATTAAGGTACATTTATGATTTCGAGTGATAATAAGAAAAGTGGATAAAATTGGTAGTCAAGTTGAGACTTTTGCAGATAGTTAAAATCAGCTATCGAGGTGGTAAGGTTAATTATCTAGAATATCAAGATAATAAAAATGTAAACACAATCGTAAAAATGATAACAGTAAAAGAAGAATCAAAACAATGAACGTAAATAAAGACTAAAACATAATAAATGAAGACAGAAAATATTAATAAACAATAAACATTAAGATAGTAAAGATGATTATTCAGGTGCAAAATATAATCTAGATATCGTAAATAACTATCTGAAAAGTAAAAGAATCTATCTAAATAGTTAGCTAGCTTATAAAAACCTAAAGATAAACAAAACAAAAAAAAAGACAAACAAAAACATTTAAATTACAATTATGCAGGAAAATCTAAGCATTAAACATAAATAAAGACAATAGATAAACATCAAAAGCGAAACAAAATCATAAACAAAAATATAAACATAAACAAAAACACATATATAATAATCCTAAAACTGACGAAAAATCAAAATAGTAAACAAAGACTAAATATAAACAATAGAAATAAAAACAAAAACAAATAAACATAAATATAATCACCTACGAAACATTAACATCATAAACACGAAGAAAAATTGAATCAATAAAAAATACCTATAACTACTAAAATAGAACTAAATATCAAAATAATAAATACCATTTCGTTTCAATTACTAATTAAATACATAATCATTGAAATTGAAAGCAAAATTTATTATAATTTAATAAAAATAATTTTTCTCGTTTCAATAAAAAAGTGAAAAAAAGTTACAAACTGGTTTCAATATGTGCCTAAATAATTCATGATAAAACTTCGCTACAAGCACATACAGCTGTGGCGCCGCAAGTTTCGCTGTTCCTGACACAATGGTGTCTTGTAATGACACATTACTTTATTAAAATTCGGCTTAGTTGAAATGGGATTTAAATTAAGCGACGATTATTCATTAAACAAACCTCCCTTTTCAATTTTAAATGAAAAAACTCCATTTTAAATCAACTCTTACTTCACAACAAAAGTTCTATTTCTTTGTATAATATCATATTTTTTTGCTTTTTGCTGAAGTAATATCAATACTTATTATTGCGTAAAATTGTTGTGAAAATCTATGAAGATTAATTTCATTCATCTCCGGGCAAATAACATTTTGTCGCGGAGCAAAAAGCAATTGTTTTGGTTTATAAAGCCCCCAGCGGATATTCGTTTTCAGGTTATTTACTCTCGTCCACGGGATTATCTCGACCAACTGAAATTAAATTCTTTCTAATTTGCAAAGTACGACGTGCGATTTGCATGTAATCTTTCGACTCTCTTGATTTTCGTCGTGTTTTCTGACGCTGCGGATACGTATTTTGAAAGTCAAGCAGTGCTTATCTTCTTCTAACTTGAGAGAAAAAAGGTATAAATAAAAAGTGTTTTTAAATTTTGTGTGATATTGAAGGTTTAACATTAGTGGAAAAATAAATATAATTTATTTTTCAAGTAATTTTTTATCGATGAGAAAGTCATCGATAAACCACAAAATATTCAAGAAAGAAACAAAAATGTAAACATAAGAATTATAAACTTGAAAAAAAAAATAAGCTATTTTCATACATTTATTTGTTTTTATTTGTTTACATTGTATGTAAACATAAGTACTTCTCTTTGTTTAACATATTGTTTTTGAAGATATGAAAATAGCGCATAAACATAAACAAAGGACAAACTTTATTTATTAAAACAAAAACAATGAAAATTGAAAGCAATAATAAACATAAATACAAATCAAACACAAAATACGGCAACTTGTTTAACTTATTTTTCTAAATTTTTTATCTCCATTTTTTCTCGATATAAAGTTAACGAAAAAAGTAATTTTTCTCTCTTTTTTTTGTTGCACTTAAGATTTGAGATTACTTGAAAAATAATGAGCTGATATATTTAATGCAATAATTTGACTTTATGATATCCGTTCACGTTGTACATTTCTGAGTGAGTGCTACTTGTTAATTAATTTCTTTCTTTTCTACTTGGTGTCTTTCTCTTCCGTCGATGCTTTCAAGTAAATTAATTAAGGAAATGACTTTAAGATGAGAGAATATGTAAATCAGTGTTTGTCTGGACTTTTGATTGTACATCTAATCTGAGAAAAGTTAAAAAACACTGTCCATTTTAATAGTCATTTTTACTATTCAGATAATACATTTCACTATCCACTATTCACTATATTTCCAATGTAAATAAAAAGGGGTGGAATAAATATATTAAAATTTATTATAAAAATAAGGGAAATATTATAAAAAAAGATTTACAAGATCTTGTTTTAACGCTGACTTAAAAGATTTCAATCAATAGATGGATATAGATTTGTTGTGAAAAAAGTGGATTCGAATTCGTATGAAATAATTCCTCGAAGGTACTCGATTTTATCTCTCACGTTAATACGAAGCCATTTTATTTTAAGCCCGATAACACAATAACTGTCAGAGCTAATAAAAAGTAACATCAATCAAAATTCATTCGTAAGAGCCATATTCGGCGAGTCAAGAGTTTTCGACTGAAATTCAACAACGTGCAAATCAATGTTTCTGTACGTCTAAACGATTTCGATATCTTGTCTTGTAATAAAAACATACTTGAGAAAGGAAACTTGTGTCTCAATCTTTTATCGCTACAACTTTTTTTTCATTTAATATAAAATGTACTGTTTTACTATTTTTCTTTATTTCATAATGTTTCGAACTAACTAACCTAACTAACTAAACTAACTAACTAACCTAACTAACTAAACTAACTAACTAAACTAACTAACTAAACTAACTAAATAACTTAACTAACTAACCTAACTAACTAATCTAACTAATTAACTTAACTAACTAACCCAACTAAATAACCTAATTAACTAACCTAACTAACCTTACT
>JABFPJ010002318.1:0-20159 GCA_022817425.1 Gryon sp. ZL-2020
AAAAACCTAGAATCTGATTGATAATGAACATCTTGGCAGGCCTGAAAACCGCTATTTCATGTAAAAGAATAAGAGAAGTAGTGTCTCGCTTTGTACTTGGCGCGAGACACTACCGTGTCTCTTGATATATATGAAATAAAATTTAAAGTTATAGATCACACGCACTAGTTATAATTTTATTCATTGATTGTATAATCTATAAACTCAAGTTTAGGTTTGTTATTAAATTGCGAGTTTTGGAAAATAATTAAAATAAGAAAATGAAAGATATTTTTACGTCTTTTTAATTACTTTTTTTTTATTTTATGCGTACATAAAATTTGATCTGCCAAAATTGCTCGAACAAAATCGTGACACAATAAGTCGTAAGAGATTTTGGAAAGTTACGTTATTCACGTTATTACATCTGTTACTTCTTTTCGCGATTACAATTGACCATAGTCGGGGGCACAAGAGTACGCCTTGTTCTACTTGTATGCACAAAACAACTTATCTACCATTGTCACAAGTTGAGCAACCAACTTCACCGAAACCCAAAACGGATATATGTTTCTGTGAAAATTTCTTTTTCGTAAGATGTTTTTCTCGTATTTCCGAAATTGTTTCTTTTTATGTTTTTTTTTGTTTTTTCGTCTCTGTTATTGGTTATGAATTATATAATATGTATGTGCAAGAATTCAAAATTACAAAATTAAACATAATAAAAAATTAAACTCTTTTTCAGATTAAAAGTTAAATCAACATTTTGTAAACACGTTTTTGCAATATACACAATTGAGCAAAAGATTTACATTCGGAGAGTAACCATATTTGCTAAAATAACCAAAATGACAAAATTAAAATGACCTAAAATCTAAATCTCTTTGCCCCGATTAAAATCTCGATAACAAAAAACAAACATAAACACTTTTAACTCTTTTCGTTAGTCACATTGAATTAAATTTAGGCCTAATTACAACAAATCAAGACATAAACTGAAATGGAAAATCTTTAATTCATTTTTTACAACAATAAAATAACATTTCACATACATAACAATTTGTCTAAGTTGTCAGGAAAGTTACGATTGATACGTTAAGTGACTTATCTGATCTCCACGATCATGTGGAAAAACGTAACAGATAAAAGCGCGCTGTTGCAACTACGCAATGTTCCGATAATATTCTCATTTAGGTTGTTCTAGTTACCGAGAATTACAAGAGGCTAAATATGTTGGAATTGAATCCTTGCCAGCTGTAGCGATAACTTACATTATTTCGCCTACAAAAGCCTATTTAATTATCTTCTTACGTGGAATGTAACTTGGCACCTTTCGCCGAGAATACCAATTGTTTCAATGAATCACTTTAACTTCTCATCATTAGAACAAAAAATCATGACAAAGTCATCATTTAATTATCTTATTGTCTTTAATTTAAAAATAAAAGTAAAATCAATAAATTGAAAAGAACAAACAAGAGAAAAAATGTCGTAAAATTAATCGAACTTGATTTGTTTTATGAGGAGTTAATTAACCGAAGAACTGAAAGTTCAAGGTTAAAGATGTATATAATGGTTACATCACGTTTATGACTGATTTAATAGTATGACCTGCAAGAGGTCAAAAAACCGGTAGCGGAGAAACGGAAAAGCATCAACGAGTTTTTCGTTATGTAACGTCAATTTTATATATACACACACATATACATATATACAAGGTGCAATCGTTGACCGGGGAATCCTGTTAGTATCAGACGCAGTAAACACAATTTTCTCAAAAAGATTGAGAACATCCATTTCCTTTCTCTTGTTTACTCTTTTTTCTTCTTTTTGCGGTTTTTATGCAACGATAAAATTAGTGATGTCTTAGACGTTAATTGCATCCAGTTGTATAATTGGTAATTAATTCAATAACGAGTATAGCTGATATATCTGTCGATAATCACGCTTCTTTTTATTGTTTAATTTAATTAGAAAACGCATTGCTGAAATACAATGTTATGCCGTTAATCACTTTATTAAGTTTATAAAATTTACTTAATTTTGGCTAAACTGAAATAAAAGAAATGCATTCCAAGAAATCAACGTTTTTTAATTTGTTACATAGAATAAGTATTAAATGAAATTAAATATTAATCATTTGAATAATTTTTTTTGTCAAGAAATAAGCGATGATTGACTCAACGGTAATAATGTTTCATTCGAAATATTACGCAATGAAAAAGTGAGATGTTTGCAATATAATAATTATTCTCACTTCGGTTAATACGTTTCTCGTGCAAGCAAAAAGACGCATCTCGTGTTTCACTTTCGATCTATATTATTGACATTTGGCAAAAAGAGCATTACACGAGTCTTCAACTAGTAGTAGAGAAAACGGAAAAAAATCAAGGTCTGAGGTAAAACATTCTCTCGACAAGGTTATATAGTTCTGCATTAGAGCTAAAGTCAGGTTTTTACTTTTTCAACAATGATACACGTTGAATAATTAAAAAAAAGAGGGTCTGGCTTTTGATTTCGCAAAGCTCTGAGGTTTTATGAACTCTCGTGAAACCGACAAGCAAAAAGACAAAAACTAATGGACAGAAAATGCGCGGAATGTGATCTCTGCACTAGGAGATATGATATGACGCAAAGATTCTATTTCGTTGACTCTTTTTTTGTCTATTTGAATCAAATCGACACCGATGCATCGGACGTTTTGAAATCGCTTAAAAATACTTGGATTACGGCACTTCGTACAAAATAATCCTTTTTTTCTCGTACCGTAGCTTTCACTCTTTAATTTGAATTTTATCTTCCGTTTGTTGACTTCGAAATGTGTGTTTATTTATACTTTATTATCAATTATACAATTTGATACTAATGCAATTTATTGTTATTTTAATTTTATTTAGTATTAAAATTACTCATTCTACAAATGTATCTTTTTTTTCGTAAAACAAAGCAATACAGAAATCACTTTTATTTTTGCTTTCACGCGATAATTTTCAATTTCTATTAATTATCCATACATTGATAATTGAATATTGATTACTCATTATCGACGAAAAAAAAACACACAATGAAAGTAAAAGGAATTTCCTCAAGACAATTTACAAGTTTTTCATCGATTGATTTCACGCATATTTTTTATTTCATCTTTTTATTGTTGATTTTAATCGTGGTTTTCAATCTACGCGTTATTATTAACAAAAGAAGTGCTAACTATACAATGTAATTAGACGTATGACATAATCGAAAGAAAGTTACAAGTATCAGCGGAGGCTTCTATAACGAAAATTAATTACTAAAAAATGATAATTAAGTATTTTATAAAATAGGACATTCCATTTTGCCGATTACGTAAGTTTATTGTAGTTGTAGTTGGATTCCGTCCACATCATAATCTGGCACGTGGTTTGAAAAGATGGGTGCGAAAAGAAAATCACGGAATTCGATTATAAAAGCATTCGGGAAGTCATTGCCATTCTCGATCATGTATATACATATAAACATGCACGATTTAATCTACAGTGATTTGAATTTACAGTGTATACATTCGAGTTCGGTGCACTGCAAAAAGTGATGCAACTCGTATACACATTGTTATGCAGTTAACTTTACGTACTGCTAAAGATTAATTAAAAAAATTGAATTAATTAATTATATTTCTTATGATTTCATTCAGTTTTTAACTGTATAAAGTTACTATTTTTACTTGTAAAAAGTTTTCACATTTTATCAGTAATAAATATCTAGAAAAATATCTCTTTACAAGTTTTCACAAAAAATGGCGAAATTGATGTAAAAATTATCATAAATATCATGAACATCAACACTGAAATACGACTGCGATTATGATAAGTAGGATTTTACAATGTTACAATGCAACTGCGATAAAGCATAAGATTGTTGGAAAATTCCAGTAAACGGTAGTTTTAATGCAAACAGAAGAATTTGTTATTTTCGTAAGAAAAAAGGAAAAGAATACCTACAAATAATCATTACACAGAAAAGTTAAAGAGTTGAGGCTAAGAAATGCACTCGACATTGTGCAATTTAAATCGATCCTTTTGAGCGTAACTGGAAATTTAAACCCTGTTTCATGCAGATTGGAAACGACTGCGGGTTTAGACGAAATATACTCATGCAGTCGTGCTTTTATTGGTCTCAATTTACCGCTCTGCATTAAACCTTATTGCATAATTTCACGTCGTAACGTCATTTCTTACAATCAATTTAATTATTTTATACCAAACGAACACGAAAAACTTAATGTTCCACATCTGTGTTAAATGAAATTATTATAATGACTACAAAAACGATTCAAATTGAAATTATGAGTATTTGAGAAAGTTTGAATAAAAATTATATATGAATAAAAATTAGATAAAAATGATTATAACATTAAGGAAATTATTAATAAGTACAAGAATGTATGTTTGTTATTTAAAAAAAAAAGTTATGAAAATAGTTTGCATTGGTTTTCATCAGTCATCGACACAGCTTATAAATTCCGATGCAAAATTTCTTCAATTTTGATTGTGTATAGACTATCGAAACTCACTAAATTACTCGTCGAGCGAGCAATTGAAATAACGTCAATTCTAATCAGTATGCAATCGATCTGTTGTCGAAAAGCCTGTCGTAAGAATAAGTTGGTTATTGTTTTATTAGTTACGAGTATAGATCACGTTACAATATGACCTACTGCTCTACTATGCAATTCCAAACAAAGTTTCAATCATTTTGTATGATCAGTTATATATATATATATTTAATCAATTTTCGAATCGAAGTTTCATCATTGTTTTTATCGATTGTTTTGTTGTAAGTGATTTGCAAAATTATGAACCAAAAAGTTTAAGAACAATGCACATGTATGAGAATTTTAAAGTTACTCAATATGACTCTGCTGATATTTTTATCTTTATTTTACTTCGCTAAAAAGTAACTTCGTTTCTTGTAGAAATATTGAATAATAAAGAAACTTATTTTAGTTTCGACAAATTTTGACAGAAAAGATAGAAAATGTATTTCACTTCTAAAACAATAAATTTCTATAAAAGTTTCCAGAGACAATCAATTTCATCTGCCGTTTGATTTGTCAATATATATATATATATATGTATATATAAAAAATATTGTGACGTGGGAGCTGATGATATGAAAAATCGAACGACATCGCCACACGATTGTCAATAAAAGTGTGCAAATATGCTCGACTTTTTCAATCGGAATAATCAGTTTTGACGCTGAGATGATTGCACGCGGAATTCGCGTCTCGCCTTATAAGAAGCCGTTTGTCGCTGTCACCTTCGGGAATAACGATGTGGTAATATGCTTGGGTTGTTTTGTTTATCGTAAACATTTGGTTCGATTTGATTTTCCAAGCAAAATTCTTCCAACCTATATATCTATGAAAATAATGAGATTTAGGTCAACGAGAGTGAACCTTCGCGCAACAATTCGGTCATCTCCTGGCATCGTCACGACGTCATTATTGGCGAGTAGACAGGACATTTTATCAGTCACACTCTGTGCATTTCATGCTTAAACATGCGCAAAATATCGAACTAGGATTGTTATCAAGTACGCGACTCAATGTCGTGGAATCGTGCCAATACTCTCAACTTCGTCGTATCGCGCCGGTGTTTCATTTTAATACAATAATGGCTCATTCTTGATACTATCGTCTTATTATTAGATTTCTCTATAATCACGATATTTACTAAATTAACGTAACTCGATATTAACACAAAATTAACGCATTTTTGTTGCTTACGATTTTATGTAACTCTCTTTAGTAACATTATTTATTATTATTTTCCATTTAATTAATTATTTTTATGTAGAACGATATAAAAATATCATATCAGTCGATATGATATTTTATAATTATGGCTCGCGTATTAACTTGTATCGAAAATATTGTGTAAATGCAATTTAATCCATGTTATACTTTACTTTACAAAAAAAATAATCAAAAAAGATGATTTTTTTACGCAGCGGTAAAATTGCGTTAAATTTATGCAATGCTTTAATGAAATATATATTTTTGCAATAAAACCGCAAAATATTTAGTTTAATGTAGTTCAAGATATAAAAATGGTTTTAAAACATTGTTAATTGGACATTTTATTTTTATTATGTTTATAATAATAATAATACATGAGTAATTCTGAATGGAATTTATACTCGCATAAACACATACACTGTGTGCAAAACGTCAAACGGATGCCGGATTTTCTACTGATTACAAAAGAAAATTATTCACGAAAGATAACCTTGTGGAGATACACTATTACTTCGAGACTACCGGCCATATTTGTGTATGAAGATTTCATTACAAAGAAAGTATAACTTTACGAAATTACCGCACACGTAATATTATCTCATTAAAGCCGCTCTCATGACCATTTAATTTAACAAAAACATCTGTTTACTACAGAACTATGTGCTTCTTTTTATTATCCTTGCAATATATTTTGAAAGTATTATATATATTTATTAAATGATCTAATATGTGAGATAAAAAACAGATGGAAAAAAGGACTTGGATATAAATTTGAAAAATGCGGTCAATTTTTTGTCGTCTTTAAACTCAATACTAACTACTTATTTCCGAGAGTATAAATCAAAATATGTCGAGCAACTGCATTTCGTCATGGAAGTATATGAAATAAATGACTATTTTTGAACAAGATTCTTAGTGAGAATTATTGATCTTTCCATCAATTATTGATTTTATAATATCCGCTCTGATTAACGGAAAAAAAACATACTTTCCTACAAGCTTCCGTGTAATGTGAAACTGAACGTTTTATAAAAATACAAATATACATTTAACAAAGTCAGGAGATTTTATCAAAAATTTATGAAACGTGTTTTATTGATGTGAATATTATACTACGAACCACTAATTAAGAGTAAATATAATGTTTTTGACCAACAAAAAATGTGCAAATTCATTTGAAAGCAACAAAATAATTGAATATTAATGCCATTTTGCCGCACAAATAATCTTATATATAGAATAAAATCATTTCTTTTGCGTAATGTAAAATAATGAAATTAAATAAAGATTTTGTTCATATATAATGAAAAGCTTTTACGTAACGGTGATTTACATAATGTATCGTAATTTGCATTAAACAATCATTATCACTTCTAAAACAAATTAACTTTACGATGCAAGCTTTCAATGTTTATAAGTTATAATATTAAATACCGTTATATGTATCTCACTGAAAATGCCTTTTTTAAGTTCTTTCTAATATGAATAAAGTGAAGTGATATTAATTATTGCTGCAATATTTGCGGTCTTATATTCAATCTCAATACAGTCACCCATAGGTATCGAAATATTCTATTCAAAAAATGATTTCCAGTTAATCTTTCAACAAAAGTAATTCCATTTGTTAGAAAAATACAATAATAAAATTAGATAATTCTTTAAATGCGATTCATGTATTATAATCTTTGTGTTGTTATTCAAGTGAGATTATAAAAATGATGTAATTGCTGTAGAAGAAAAAAGAAACCTAAAGCAGAGATGTGTTGTGCAAAATATTTAAAAATTATAGAGAAATGATTAAAAGTGAACTTAGATTCACATTTGTAAGAATTATCTCAGTCAAGGTAAACCTTATTACGACCGCAACTTGAAATTTTCTTGGAAACATGAGTTCGATTTCAACTTCGACTTCGACTTTTGAATGTCCCTTTCATGAAAATCTAATAATACTACGGCGTATAAATGGAATTATTTGATTGATTATCATAAACTGAAAATTTATCTTCTTTATAAGTATCAACTAACTTTTTTTATAATCACATAAATTATATTTTAAATTAAATGTAATTACATTTTAAATTAAATAACTTTTTTCTACTTTGATCGCAGTTAAGATTCTTTATTATCAGTAAAAAATACTATTAACCGCAGTTAGTTATTAACCAAAATATGTTATTGTATACGTTATTTCATTTTATTAATAAAATAATGAAATATTGTTTAAGTCCCATCATGTAAAGCAATTCATAAAAAATAAAAAGAAAAATGTAATTTCTAACTGTGTCAATAATTAATATTTATTATTGTAAATAGCTTTTACTTAATGAGGTTAATTCTCTTATGCTTCATTAAATTTCAAATCTTCTTAACCTTCCATATTGTTTTTCAAGGAATTGCTCATATATGAACGTATTACAAAATATCTATGATCTATAATCGGTTATATGTAACAAATTGTTCAGATGTGACGCTAAAGATATTTGCATGAATACAATCATATATGGTATCATTAAAGTATTTTCTCCATTTGATGAAACAACTTTATTAGTACTCAAACAATTTAAAATATTTTGCTAAATTTGGAAACAAATAATGGAAACCTTAACAGAATAAATTTAACGTAATAAATATATATTATTCATCTTAAGAAAATTATTTAAATAAAGAAACGAACAATTCAATACAAAAAAGAACTATAAAGGCATGAATAATTATTTCATCGAGTAAGCCTTGGCTTATTAATCTATTAGTTGCACAATTTTGCATCGCGTTGAATAATTTGAGTTAATTAGCTTACAATTAAAATTGGTTAGTTATACTAATAAATTGATACATCTGCGAATTCAATTACGGTGAAAACGGAAACGATAAATGAAAAGCCAGCGGCTTACAATATATGTATATTTATAATGATCACAAAAAGAGTTTATTTAGGTTGCAAAAAGTGTGAAGCCTTTCATAATAATTTGCGGCATCCGTAACGCAAGTTAGAGAGATCACTGTAGCTTCGATTACATCAATGATTGTACTTATAGATAGACGATCGTGAGTCTGTGCCGATGAAATAGATCGAATAATGCCGCGGTAAATCATACCGTCTGGACCAATTACGAATTGACCGCTGAAGAGAGAAAGGAGGAAAACAAAAGTAATAGCACGTTTATCGTCTTCCACTTTGGATCCGCAATTCAATCATTAGAGAAATTTACATTCATCTTTTTTAGCCGCCTTGCTTTGCTCGTATTTGCCGACGAGTTTAAATGTCAGTCGTTTGCACAATCAAAATAATTTTGTTTTTCACGTAAATTTTGTAATTATCAATTAATTTTTGTTCGCTAAACAAAATTTGACAGATTTGTATTATTTATAGCAAATAATTAAATTAATTAAAGATGATTTTACTTAGAAATTAATGTTTGTATCATAATATCAAAATTTGAATATTTTTTTGTAGATAGAAAGGAAACAATAATTTATTTAATATAATTATTTCATATGGTTTAGTAAAGTTGAAATTGTACAAATTATGAAACATAAAAACGACATGTTTATGCGCTCATAGAATAAACGAAGGAAATAAATGCAGCGTTGTGTTGCATAAATTCGCAGTTATCTGAACACGGTCATTTTCTGATTACGTGTACGAACATTGCCACAAAATACGTATTATTTGTCAGAAGCGGAGTAGACATTAATTCGGGACCTACTTTTTCGAGTCGTGATATCGAAGTGCGTCTCATTGATATCTTGATTCATAATGTGCCGACTAGATTACATAAACGGGAATAACATTCATGTTCAATTGAAGAGAGCAACGATCCCGAAAGAATAGCAAAACATTCGGACCGAGTGTTATATGTATATATGAATTATTGCATTAAATTCAATGCGGTTCTTTGTTTAAGCTTGCAAAAGCAGAACAATGGCTCTATTGCCAAAATTATATACAGATATAGTGATAGAACAAAAAATTGACGCACATAAATCAAATTTCGTTGTTAACTTTCGAAAAAATTACCATAGTTTTCTAATTCTATGTTAATAAATTAGTAATGTTTATGTACCGACGCTCATATCAATGCAAAAATTGCACAGATAACACTTTCTCAAAAGTCTTATTTTAGAAGAAAAAATTGTTCAACATAGTAACTGGCATTTAATACATACATAGTGATACTGCAAATTAATTTTCCAACATGTTCCAGTCTGTTTCACAAAAATGTTACATTTATTAATAATTATTGTTCAGAGTTTAAGCAACATTACTTATGAACTTATGAAAAAAAGAATTAAGTTATTTTTTTGTAACTAAGAATTATTTACAACAATACTTTATATACCCAGTATCCGAAAAACGATAGAAATCAATTGGATAATTTGAATGAATTTCTATTGCTTTTTGGAATTGTTAATATAACATAGAATTCAATTCATTTTCTAAGCCGTCTATTATAATTTATTATTTTTCACATAAAAAAGAAAATGTAATCGAGAACTGAACTCATGTCCTTCCGATAGTGATACTAGTACGTTTGCCACTGAGCTACAACGACATCTTAACTTTATACGATTGATTTTCGTACATGAGTTTAGGATTTTTAATATATAAACTAATGACATAAAATTAGTACTTTTAAGCATAACAATATGTTCTTTTGAATTAAAGAATATTAATAATATTTAGTTTATTTGGTTTAAGATATTTTTATATATAAAACTTTAGTTTCTAATTGCTGAAATTGAAATAATTGAATATTTTAAATATATCAAAATCTCAATCGTGTAATTACAATTGTCTACAATAGATAATTGAATGAAACATACTATTTTCAACTCCAATTTGTATTTAATAATTAGTTACAATAGACGATAATATACAATAAAATGACTGTGTTATGAATTGTAAAAATACAATTCATTTATATCCAACATAGAATACAATACAAAACAATTACACAATTTTTTGGTTAGTTTTAGTTGAATTGTAAAATTCCCAAAACACAATTCAACAAAATGCTCTTTGAATTAAAAGTAATCGTTGGTTATTGTTTGCAATTATTTTTCGGATACTGGGTAGCTTCTTTGCAAATTTTACATTTCTTCAATATGTCTTCAAATTAATAATAAATATGTTGTAACTGAAATAAAATAGTTTCCTCATCTATCGTGAAGACATCCGTAGAAAAATGATAAAGCTGTTCATTGATAATTTATATGACAAATAAAATATATATGTTCGAAATATCACTTTCGTTATCGTTTGACAATCTCATCATAATAAATTTTGCGTCATAAAAAGTCTTTTTTGTATCGAAAACAAATTATCCGACAGTCTTAATCCGGATTGTCAATCTCATCGATTTAATAATATCAATGCATTAATTAATTGAAAAATCGATTGAAAAATCGATACACAATTAGTAACAGTAATTTGTAGATTTTATTAGATAAAATTTACTTTTGTTTGATTCTTAAGTAATCGAGATTGAAACATCGTTTGTTTTAAAGTAATATCGAAACAACAAGTTTTTTTTTCGTTTTTGCAGAAAAATAATGGAGAAAGGGTCGTCGATACCGTGGCAAGAGACACTGCAAGACGCGACTGGAGACTCTCGACTGGATGGCGCAGCGCTCAGGGAATTCTTTAGGCCACTCGAGGATTGGCTACGAACGGAAAATCTTCGAACAGGCGAACTCGTTGGCTGGACTTATGGTAAATGATATTTATGGCCGAAGTTTATTGAAATATTTATCCAAACCATATCGAATACCATCCGAATAACGAAATATTCCTTTTCAACCAAATCATATCGTATAAATCAAAACTACGTGATCTCACTGATTTTATCTATATTTCAGTTCAATTCAACGTTTCAATAGCTTTAATATTTGTTATAATAACTAAAAATCAATATAATAGAATTCGTCGTTAGAAATATGATTTTGATTTTTTGTTCCAAAGATTTATTATCATAATAATAGTAAATTATTTGCAACCACAAAGAATGACTATTTTTTTCTTGAGACAATAAATTGGTGTGAAATTTCAAACATAATTTACTGATTGGTAGGTGGCAAAATGTGATATATAGTTCCGGTATCGACGATATGCGATGATATATATAAGTATCGATGGTAAACGTTATGAAATGCTGAATGAAACACGAGGAACGGAGTCTTACGCAGTTACGATATAGTAGCATGCTCGGCATATCTTTGCAGAAGACAAAATCATCCATCTTACATTTCCTAGGAGACAATTAATGCGCGCCAACGAAGTTCGACATGACGCTCCAATTATCGAGCAGCCAATTACCTTTCATCGACATATATCTATTTTGCTTTCTGTTGCCTTCCACGTTTAATTGCTAGGCAAATTCATAGCTTAATTACAACGTTAAGTCATTAAGTTACACATTTAGATTCCTCTTTGTCAAATAATTGTACCATCTTAGCGACTTAGACATTGCAAAATATGTTTGCTTTTTGTTAAGTACAAATTCTTCGCATTCTTCGTGTGTTAATTTGTTATCTAATGAATTAATTAAATTACAAAAAGACTTTTTAACTTATAATAATTATTTAAATTTCAAGTTTCAATTTAATTTCAAATTTGTAATTTCTTCTGTGAAACTTACATAAAATGACAAACACTCGTTAGGAAAAATAACTTAAAAGTGCTAAACTTTTCACAGCATTGATTATTTGTGAAATCATCTTTTCACTCGTGAAGAAAAAAAATAGGAAAATAATGAAAAATGGATGCAAACGTTAAGCCATCCATTTCACATAAATTTATCAACACACAATATCATCCAAGAGTTGCACGCTTCCGCTTTAACGAGCGCAAGAAATGATCGTGTGTCGGAAAAATGTAAATGGATATATCTATTCGATCGTTACGAGACGCATGGGAAAGAAGTGTATGGCGCTTGTTATGTAATTTTGTATATGTGTGCTTCTTAATACGATGAGGCGCAAGAAGTTTGGTCGATGGAAGACAAAAAAATTTGGTTCATTACATGCATTTTCTTGCGAACCAAAGCAGATGACGAAACAGAGATTATTTCATACACTACAATAAATACTATTATCTTTTCCTATATAACGACTAATAATTCATTCCAAACAAATACGCACTTTTTCATCAGTCAGTCGTTTATTGCTGCAATTAATATGTTTTGTTTTTTTCCTCATTTCATTTTCATTTATACAGTTTCACTTCAATTTAAAGTTCTTTCATTTTATTACTCCTGTGTTTCTATTCGGTTATCTACATACCAATTAATTCATTAAAAATGTTTAATATACTAAAATATAAATTAATATAATTAATTCTAAATGAAATTCAAAACATTTCGTAATAAAATATTTTATATGCGCTTATGCATTTTTTTCAGATGTTTTATATATATTGCACATATCATATGTGTTGATACATATGCATTTCTGACTGTCTCATCTAATAAACTGTTATTGTTACAGATGGAGATTATTGTAAAAGAAGCATTGAAACTGCCGGACTGCAAGTGTACGGTAATGGATTTTATAATGGCGCTGAGACAACCTCATGTTCAATAGTACTTGTACTGACTTTGTTAATGTTCTTTTGTTATCGTTCAATCCGATAGTCTTGTAATATCGAAATTTCAAGTTCAAATGCTGATATATCATAAAATCATTCAGTTGCATGTTAATGAAGGTAATTACTGTTTGTATATTTTATAATAAAAATTTATAATAAAATTGACAACTTTATAAATGTTACATTTTTCAATAACATCGTAATTTTATTATTTGTATTATGTATTATTAGTACCTAATAATGTATAATTTAAATTTTACATTTATATCATTATCAGTTAATTTAAACGCGATTTATTGTACCATCGTAATTTAGTAAACAACGAAATATTATGACAAACATGCATTATTACAATTGTACATGTATTTCGATGATTTCATATATTTATATTTATATCAATAATAATCACTTTTATTATATTATTCCGCATATCTACATATGCGGGCATTGAGTGAGTCACGTCTAATCATTACCATATTATGAATATGTAATATTTTACACATGTTTGTTATCACTTCAAATACATGAGTGTAAGTTAAGGATATTAAATTATTAGACAAAACAACAAAGTTTGTATAAAAATTGTATTGAAGGAAATGTGAAACTTTGTACAAACACGCGTTACTATCAGAAACACGAAGCCAAACGAAAAAAAGACACTTTTATACGTTCGTGGGAACTTGAGTCGTAATAAAACAGCAGATGCTCAGATCAGAAAAAAGAGGCGTGGGATATAGATGAAATAAAAGCTTTGTTTGGTGCAATTACAAAAAAAAAGTAGCAATAATTCACCACAAATATTAAACAAGTAAAAAGGGAAAAACCAACTCAAACATGTTTACTTAATCTTGGCCTGCTTTTTCAATTTAATTTGAATACTAATTATCACAGCGAAAACAAAATACCAACTTTCTTCTTGTATTATAGAAATTGATATCACTTATAAAAGTCAATATGAGGACCAATATTGTACAATCATAATAATAAATAAGCATACACGATTTCTCTGTTGAATTTCCGTGGTAAAAAAAAGGTACAAACAAGTTAAAATACGTAAAACGATATTACATTTTTTTCGGAAAGTCATCGGTTGAGTTATTGAGTAACAAATCCCATGACGCTAATTCAGCGATACCAATTTGATTTGACGTCATTAACGGTACCTAGTCAAAGAACACACGCACCTTTATTAATAACCGTGTCCATGTAATCAATCACGAAACATCATTTAAATGTCCTAAAACTGGTTCTGTCTACGGTCTTGCGCAATCGTATGAACGGAAAGTCAAGTCTTTCCGCAAAACGGCACGCAAACAATAAGTTGACTGTTTCCGAACGTTCGCTTTCACCATTCATAGAGTTGTTTTACAGAGAAGAGGGGTGGGAGGGGTCCTTTAATAGAGCAATGGGATGGCGTGGTGTCAATAAGAGAAATGAAAATAGCTCACTTCCCATGGGGAGATATCTTTCTTGATAAGTTCTCTCAATCATCTTTTGTGCTACAAATTATGCACATTTAAAATCATCTTGAATATTGGAAACGAACGTTCGCTAATTGTTATCATTTTGTATATCAAACAATGAACTTATCTTAAATGGATAATTTAAGATAGTAATTCAAAATACTGTCCAGAATTACAAGTTCTTTAAATATTGTATCTTTAAGAAGTTAGTTCCGCTTACTTTGTTTTATAAATTATGCCATTATATTTGAATGAATGTTTCGGTACTGCATTATGTTGACTTAACGAAATTGTAATTGAAATGTTATTCGCAGCGAAGCAGGTGATTCGATTAGACTATTTACATGTGAAAAGCAGAAATCTTGAGTGTTAAGTCCGTATACATGTGGATTTTCAAGTTAGTTAACGGATTTGCGAGGGCATATTTGCACAACGAATATTTTTCGATTTCACCAATCCATTTATTGAGTTAATGATAATTTCGTTGGTTATGTAATTCCAAATTATTAATGTCTTGCGCAATCGTGATATTTACATGAGTCCTTTCGCGAAAAATACGTATAGTTTATATATATTTTTTTTTAAAGGAAGTTTCCTGTCGACTTTTAAAACGTACAGTAAACATTATGATGCAATGCAATTTTCTGTATGCTCGATATATATTTTATTCTAATCCGAATTATTATAACGTCTGTACGTTTCGAGACACGTTTGTACTAAGTATTAATAATACCGACGTTGTAAATAATTTATTTCGAAAAAAAAAATCATTTGTAATCACTGATAAAAACATACTTCAAACATATGATTTTATCTAAGTGTATAGGAAAAAAAAGGAAATCATAAATATAGAATTTTAACTGTCAGTGCTGTAAATGTGTGAAATTTATTTCCAAACTTAAGTCACACACTTGTCGATGATTTGACGATTGTAAACTATTTCATTTTTTTTCTTCTCTCTGAAATATTTATTTTTCAATAAAAAAACGATAGTTTCCTTAATAAAACACCATTTCATTAGTAATCGTTCTTACCTACCAGCAGAACGATATCGTAAATTTAATGAACCTAAACATTCATTTTACGAACAACTTTTCTCTCATTGCAAACACGTAATAGCAAATGATTATATTTTCTCAGAAGCATGTCTTTTTTATGGTAATCTTAGTCAATATATTTAATTACTTAACAATGAATGTGAATTCCATACTAAACATATGTTTTTTTAAACAAGAATGCACGAGATGTTCTACATATGACAAAACATATCTGCTATCAAATCGGGTCCATCTAAAACACAAACATTCTCGGTGAATGAGCGGTTCATTTCTGTCGATGTGTGTCGCGACGAAATACAATGGGACGCGATGAAATTGCGTTATTCATAGCAACTGACGAGACGTCGCGTGTCTCCTGTGTAACATCTAAACTAGTATGGAATTCTGCAATTCGCCAGACTTTCTATATCTCACATTTGTGCATAATATCCGAGCCGTGCTTGCATTCCTATCAGTGTTGTCACAAAAATAATTGGACATAACGTTTCCACCGACTCTTCATAATGATGTATTAACATCCATATGAGCTCAAAAATATTTCAACACACAACGAAATGTGTGTATTGTGTTTATGTACATCTATATATGTGTGCAAATGAATCGTTAATGTGCACAAATTTGGAATATTCATTGTCAGTAGCTGACCAGGTTGTAGTGAGTTATGTACAGCTTGGTATAAAAAAAGTTATTTATGGATGTAGGTTTACCTATCTGTTTCATCTTTGTGCAATCTTTTTCGTTTACTTTTATTTCAACTTTTTTAACCTTTATTTATCATGTTTTCAACCTCACTCGAAAACTTGCTTTTTCAGTTCTAATTTCTCCCAGCTGATAAATGAATCATAAATTAAGCAACCCATTTATTATTTTAATTACAGTCGTACGAATGACAATTAAACGCAACAATACCCGATACATTTGACGACTTTTTATTGTACTTACATTTGAAATGCAAAAATAAAAAAGATTGGAAATGTTTCGCTAATGCTAGGAATGGTTAAACACCAAGGTTACACACTATGCAGATAATATCGATGATCGCAGGTACATTTATTGTTTGCAATAATTGTCAAAGAGTTAGTGACGAACAACGTGTATTATTACAATAATTGAACAGAACCTTATCAAGAATAATAACGCCGTGAGAAAGGTCATACCAGGGAGTCGTTTACTTTCGTAACCGTAAGATCATAATCGGCTCTGTTAAGATGGGGACCTCGTACAATAATATCACTCTCAATTCTCTTAAACAATAATTCATCATCGCCGTACTGTGCAAACTTGAAATTGGAGCAACTATGTTGAGGGCGGGATTATACATTTTCCAACTAAATCATTACCGTGCGGTAATTTCATTTCATTATTAAATTTACTTATAAATCATTTTGCGTTGATCTTATTGTAATTACGTTTGTTTTTTTCTTAATGCTTATAGCTTTCTCACAAATTAAAATATTTGCAGTCAATAACTGGTAAGTTATTAATGAAATAAATATAAACTTCTATCTTCACTTTGTTTACAATATTTCTTTATGAAAAAATGAGCTTTACTTTGACAAAGTGATATGTAATCTACATTTTGAACGCAACTCGATGTCACATAACTTTCGATATTAAACAATAGAGTCATCATTTGATTATGGCGTTGGCTCGACTGCGAGAGCAGTAACTTAAAGTGAAATAGATTACTCAGCCAATCATCCTATTATTATGAGAGCGACTGTGACGGGTAACTACCGGCGGAACTACGTACTTCTAATATTGGCAGCGTCTGCTTGAAACCGACTTCGTGCTGCCGCGAAAACACTTGCATGCAACCAACGATCGGGGGGACACATTGTGTACTTGGGGTGCGATAAGTGTTGATTAACTAAAAGTGTTTCGTTGAAGAAAACTATCTAAACTCTGTCTTATTACTAAATTACATATTTTATACATTGTAACAAATTTAATAAAAAGTAATATTCAAGCTAAAGATATTCATTAAAGATATTAAACAATACAAAAACATGTTTAACTGATAAAACAATAAAGTAAAAGTTTATTTAATTGATTAAGTGAAACATTGATTAAATTAAACTTACAAATTAAATTAAGTTAAACCATTTTAAATTATTTTATATCATCTTTAATTATTTATTTTAATAAGTCAACACTATAGGACTTTTATTTTTTATTTTTTGGGTATATGCTTTTGAAAAATAATGTAAAAAGCCTTATGGGTATTTGGGTTCGTTCAGACTGCACGAATTTAAAATTTACATCATTTAACTGGGTATATCTACCCTACTCTCAAACACAAAGGGTCAGAGTTCATCGTGCCGCCTCGTCAATTGATGCAGTACACTGTCCTCCCGTTTCGAATGACTTTGTAACGTTCGCAGTATCAGCCGTAAGATCGTGAAGACAAAACTCACCGCGTATTTTGTATTCGAAACAGTTGACATGTCTGCGCACTGAATCAGCATAAATCATTCATCAACAGTGTCAATAGTGTCGGTACTTTTTTTTATTCATTGACAGATAAATCGTTCAACTTTTCTATTGCAAATAGCAATCGCTAAGTTGTGTATAATTAACGTCAAGCAAAGATACCTATGATAGTTGCAAATAATTATTATTTATCGTTTTGTTGTTTATGCCTTCTTTTTTCCATTTCATTTGTTCCAAAAATTGTACACGTTTTAATTGATTCAAAGTAATTGGTTACAAAGATTATACAGTTGCAAATTATAGTTCGGAATACGTGAAAGTAATTTGATTTGAGATTATATTTTGCTTTGCGATAAAGTGAAATTTGCTGATAACAGTTGTTGTTGGTAATTAAAATTATATTGTTAAATGAACAAATTCAAATAACATTGAATCATCATACGTCTCAATAAACACAATCGAAAGTGAAAATAAAATCATAAACAGCGCAATTTAGAAAAGTCCGATAGAAAGGTAGATTTCTGTAAGAGCATTATTGTAGCATCGCGTGACTCAGCATGTTAATCTTCACCACGTGACGGTAATTAGGGCGACCTAGGCAGCAATTATAGTGGCAAGCACTGCAGTCGTTTTTTGTGAGTGTTTTTTTACGGCTAGAACATAGACACAGTGAACTGACAAAGTTTTTCGATCTCGTTTTGGCCAATTCGACGCGAGACATTTTATTAACAAATTTGAAAAGTTAATCAGACAAGCATTTTGTGTATTTTTTTATTACCGTTCAGTACAAATAAAAAAACTGCAAAATAATAAAAAAAGGAAAAAATTTTGAAATTAAATAGAAAAAAAATATGAAAATGAAAGTAAAACAATTAAAGAACATGAATAAAAATAATAGTCAAATTATACGTTATAAGCGAGAAAGCAAATAGTTTATTTTCTTATTTTAACAATATAATAGTAAATTAGAAATGTTAGAGTATCACTTATCGCATATGAAATTTTATACTGTCAGCTAATCTTTGCATATTATTGTAACAGAACAGTAGTCTATCTTATATATATTATAATACGATGTGTGTATAGAAAGTGTGAAAATATCGATGTAAAAATTTCGTTCATTACGATCAATAATAGTGGATATTTTATATAACCGTATTTCCGTATAGAACGTGACTAGTTAGAATATTCTCATTACAGGATTTATTCAGTTCATAATCTGACGTATGTTGAATATATGAATTATACAAAAAGACTTTAATTGACTTTTTTTATGGTCTTCACAAATTTATTGACTATGATTAAGTCTCTTATTACGCGTATTTTTGATTTTATATAAATAAAAATAATTATTAATGAAGCTTAGAACTGTTTTAATACATATTAAGTTACGTTTTACGTGGTTGATGCCTTATTAAATTTTAATTATCGTCTGTAAAGAAATTCATGAAAGAATGACGGAAGGAAAAGTATCGAATCATTTTCTCGTTTTATTATAGTATCATCAAAAATTTGTAATTCAGATTCCTGAAATGACGTTTCGAAAGACTATTACTTTCTGTTATATTAGTGTCATCATCTGTTTAGGTAACTAATTCTTAACTTGTCCATTATTACACTCATTACATGATATACTATAAAGGATGATTAACAGAATTAAGAAACTACTTTTGTGCACGCATAGAAATAGGTTAGTAAATATTACTGAGAATACGAGTAATTGTGTGACAGTATTTGTTTTTTAGTAAAATTTAAGAATTTTTTGTAAAATTTGCACAAATTTGATGAATTTTTACGAAATTTTGATGAATTTTTACGAAATATTGATGAATTTTTACTAAGTTGCTCAGTAAATTTTAACC
>JABFPJ010002319.1:0-20149 GCA_022817425.1 Gryon sp. ZL-2020
AAAATTTAATATATAATAATAATAATAATTGAGTAATACTTTTTATCATGATAAAAAGTATCATGATAAAAATAAAATATAATATTTGCTTACATTATGTTATACATATATTTTTTCAATAATGTTTTAGAAAATTAACTAATTAATTTGTATGACAATATAGAGAATTTAATTTATTATATAATTTTATTATGTTTCTATTTGAATATATAATGCAGGTTTATAATTTAAAATATACTGTATAGTACATTTTTCTCCTATTTTATATGGATTTTTAATTTAATAAAATTTTTTCGAAAAATTCGGCTCCAACTCCAAATTAAAAATGTGACATTGTGACGTGTCAATTACTCCTAACCAATACACGTCACCCATACGTTTGAAAGTGTTGATATATAGGGAATTTCATTATAGTTACAAATATTCGTTGTGTTAAATTTTAAATCAATAATATATAATATTTAACTATATATTATTTATAAATAATATATTATTTATATCTATCTATTTATATCTATATATTATATATAAATAATATATAATAATAATAACTAAATATTTAGTAATTTTTACAAAAAGTATTAATTTGAGATAAATAAAAACTTATATTAAAATTGAAGTTATGATTTATTTACGACTAATACAAATTTAATTTCAATTACTAAAATTTTAGTCATCATGACTAGCATAACGTGGACTATAAAAATTTAGTAATTCCAAATAAGTGATTACGCTCAGTGTAATTATATAGACTAAATTAAATGTCCGTATATATAAAATATATATAAAACAAGAAATTGCTATATTAGAATAGAACTTTAATTATCTCAACATGAGTATAATATAAAATTTATGGTATGTACTTTCGATAAGTATCGATACGCGGACATCGTTTAATAGAATACACTAATAATAATAATTGTACCTTAATGTTTATATACTATAGTTCAATAAATTGAGGTTCATAAATTACAAAAGAAAATGTTGTAATTTTCAAACGTTAATTTTTTTTAATTAAAGACTGTTTTCAACAATTTTGTTTGCAATTTTCAAATTGCATTAATTTGATAAAAGCTTTTGTTATAAACATTTAAACATTTTTAATTTGAATGGATTTGTATATACTTTTGAAACAAAGATATAATATTATTTAATATTTTCTCTTATAAACATGGAACAATGATGAAACTTAATTTCATTTATAACATTATACATGTATTTATAAACAATTTCAAAAAGTACTATCATCACATGCCAGTTATAATCTTAACATAATCTTTAATTGAAATGCTTAATCTCGAACGTTGATACATACAAGTATTTTAATTACTCATTTCCTGACTTTTAATCAGATGATTGGAGAAATTTCTTGATAAGTCATCTTATTTATATTTTATATATAGTTTTAACAGTTTATTTATATTATATAACCGTTGATATAAATATATTTCGAATCAGTTTAATCAAATTTTTTTATCGGAAGGTCATTTTCTATATATTATTTAAAATGCGTTTTCTTTTGAATTTTTAATTGAATTTTTAATTCAATAAAAAAAATTAAATATCTTAACATTTACTTCCCGTGATTTCAAATGACACATCAATTTTGTATCGCAAAATATAATTATAAAATGACGCGACAAATACAATAAGCAAATTGATTATCTTAATCAATTATCATTTACTTAATTGCAATAAAAATTCTGCCAATATAATACGACTTAATCAAAATAGGAAGGAAGTATTTCAATTTATTCCGAAACTGTACTTTCGCTGCATGTGCTGAATTGAATCATCACGTGTTTTCGTTTTCAAAACTAAATGATGAGATTATCATTGCAATTAAATCGTCTTTAAATAACGTAGCGCCACTTATTTATTGTATTGCATGGAACGACGAAAGAAAGTTTTCCATTTTTCTTTTATTTTAATACTATTTTTATTACTAAGCTACATACATCCCGGAAGACAAACTAATTTTACCAGTAAAAATAGTAATTTTTTTTAATCTAAAAAAGTTAATTTCTAATATTTAATTTATTAATGATGATAAGTCTGTATTTTTTAAAGCAGTAAATTAAAAAAAAAGTAAAATTATCTCAAAAGTAATAAATAAAATGTACTCTCATGATAAAAATGTATTTAGAAAAATTAGCAAAAATATATTTTAAATATATAAATTATATTTCTGGCAAAACACTATATTTTTAATATATATTTATATTTTTCTGAAATATATTAATTTATATATAATATAAAATTATATAAAATATCTAAATATATAAATTTATAAATATATTACTATATATTTTCGATTATAAAAAATATATTTAAAATAAATTTTACATAGAAATAAAAAGCGGTAAAAAGTTATAAATTTTGTTAAATATTATTTTTCCATGAGGGAATTATTTAAAAAACTAATTTAACCTAAATAATGATCTTGAAATCGATCCCTTAAAATAACAACATAATTATCTAATAATAAAAAAACAAATAATTGCCTTTTTTTATTGACCATTATATTTAGATTTTACATACTTTCAGAAAAAATTAAGTCATCAGAAACATCGATTTAAACGCACTTAAGATTCGAAACAAAGCATGCAAAATTTCGCACCATTACGATTATCGTTACACGCCGGCATCAGTATCCGCATAACAATCATCTGATTATATAAACCCATCGAGCCGACTGAGTTTCGATTGCTCGTGTTTTTTGTTCCTCACTTTTTTTTTTTGCAGCTCACTTTCTTTCTCAGCACGAAATGACGTGCCTTGTTTTTTTCAACACTACTTTTCCAGATTTCTGTATATACAATTTAGTGTAATTTACTTTTTATTATTCGCGCATAACGCACGCAGACGGTACCAAAGGCGCATATAATTGATGCAAAATGATACGGAGAGAGTCCGGTAGCGATGTTGGGCGTCGTTTGGCGGGAGGAAAATGACCGCATCTCACCGCTCACTGATTCGGATTTAGATTTATATAGCGGCTACCGACCAAAGTTGTTTTTAGTTTCGCGTGCTGTTCTTCATCAAAGTTTCAGTGATGATGGCCAAATTTCAGTTCATAGTGAGTGTCGATTCAAGTGTCACGGCTTTTTCAAACATTTTTCAAATATCCCGCGCTTTAAATTCGGCATTTCAATCAATTTGCATTAAATTGTGACTAATTTGATTGATTCTTAAATTTTATCAAAGTGTTTTTGGAGAATCAACTTTGAAGATGCGCAGTAGTTTAATGCGCAGGATTTTGAGAATCGAAAAGTTGCAAATACGCTTTTTTCATTTTGTATATTAATAAACAATTTACATCATTTTAATGATATCAATTTCAGGTGATTTTTATGCTGCTTCTCACAGCGGCACTTGTTTCTTCAAGACCCCGACCGGATGACGATCATCATCAGTAAGTTTTGAATTTTGATTAATTAATGTTTCAATTTGACTATACAATTTGCAGTGTCTCATTTGTTTCGTGTGATTGTTTTTATGCATGTTTTTGTTGCAGCACGCATATCAAAATTCACGTACCAAAGCATATTCACACGATCCATCACACCCACGTGAAGAAAATCTTCATACCGGTTCATCATAAACATAAAGAAGAACATCATGAGCATCATGAGCATCATGACTGGGGAATTCACTGACCCGTTATCGCTCATCGAAATGCACCGACTGCACTACAATATAGACTCCAATTTAATGTTGGTACAAAATAATAGTCACTTTTGTTGCGTTCGTAGTTATTTAAGTCATTGTTATTGTTGCTATGTAATTTTGTTAATTAATGTTGTTAAGAAAATGTTGTTTAATGATTTTGTTTATTATTGTTGTTAAGAATATTGTTAATAAGTGTTGATAAAATGTTGTTAATAAATGTTTAATTATTTTGTTAATTAATTTTGTTGACAAGTATTGTTAATAAGTGTTATTAATAAATGTTTAATATTTCTTTTGTTAATTAATTTTGGTACAAAATATTGTTGATAAGTGTTATTAATAAATGTTTAATATTTCTTTTGTTAATTAATTTTGGTACAAAATATTGTTGATAAGTGTTGAAAAAAATGTTGTTAATAAATGTTTAATAATTCTGTTAATTAATTTTGTTGACAAATATTGTTAATAAGTGTTGTTAATAAATGTTTAATACTTATGTTAATTAATTCTGGTAAAAAATGTTGTTAATAACTGTTGTTAATGAATGTCGTTAATAAATGTTTAATAATTTTGTTAATAAATTTTGTTAACAAAATATTGTTAATAAGTGTAGACAAATTATTATAAAAATTGTTAATTAATGTTGTAGTAATAAATGTTGTTAACTTTCATTAACATTGTATTATTTGTTTAATTAACCCATGAACATTTAAAATAAAGAAAAACTTGAAAATACCAAATGTCCTTTATTGCATTATTTTCAAAAGTCAAAATTGTTAAATTGAAACATAAAACCAAAATATAATTTGACCAAAATGTGCAAGGAAATAATTGTATGATAAAAAATGCATCAATTTTGTTTTCGACATTTTATTTAATAATCTTACATAAAAAAGGTACAAAAATATAAATGCTTCTATATACAGTATCAAAAGTCAACATATTAATCTAAAGTACTTAAACATCTAATGTAATGGTGATGAATTCACCTTGTACTGGTTTGGATTAACGTCTCTTGAGCATCAGAACATCCACTGAGAAAAAGACCATGAATTTCTCGATTGTACTTCCGGAATAAGAATGCAGTCTCATCGCATGCGATCGAACTGAAATATGACGAGCATCGGATTAAACTTCCTCACTTTCCACATGACGCGTTTATTTCTCGTGATTGTGTTCTCGCGTGCAACTTATTGTGTAACTTATGTGCGAGCAAATTAATGACTTATTTCCGCACAAACATGTGGGTTCCAAATTAAACTTTTTTATATTAAACTTTTTGTAATACAAATAATTAAATACTTAATTAATCATTTGAATTCAATGTTGACATTGAAAATACTTACCGCATACTTATTAATTTGGATTAAATACTGTCAATGTGAATTAAATCTAGAACCATCCATGGGATTCCTTTTCCCATCCCAAACTATGGTGTTCCTTTTCAATGTGAACAGGAACATGGACCTTTTCGACAACCTTGTGCACAACCGGAACGTGCACTTTTTCCACATGGTGGACTGGATAAGGAACCGGAACTTCGACTTTTTCAACGTGATGCACTGGAACGTGAATCTTCTTCACATGGTGATGATGCACAGTATGCACGTGATAAGGCACGTGGATCACATGATGTTCACTGAAAAATAAACCAAAACCTTTGTGATATCAATCTAAATGTGAATAAGTGCAAACTCACTTATTGTAAGTGAATATTAATTTATTGAAAAAGACAGAAATCACTTCTGTGGCTTGAAGGAAAAATCAATTAACTCCTTTTTGGCAAAATTGAGTTAATGATAATTTCGGATTTTAACAAACTTATATTTTCATTTTATGTGTCCATATTTATCGGAATATAGAACTATTACAAAACAGAAAAATGAAATAAATAATTTTTCTATTTTTTTGAATATAAGATGAAAAAATCAAACGCGTTTTTCTCAAAATGTGTAAAAGAGGAGTTAAATTGGTTTTTCCTTTAAGCCACAGACTTATTTAGAAAAAGTGAATCTTAACTTATTAAAAGAGTGAAACATTATTTATTATTCAAATAATGTTCTTTTATTATATTATTCAGATATTATATTGATTTTCTATTTTCTTTTATATTTTTATATTATATAATTAAATTCATATTGAATATTATACAAAAGTTTATTCAAAATTAATATACCCTTAATGAATTTAAGGAAAACTTGATATCTCTGTAGAAAATTATTATATTTTAATTATTATATGTTAACATTAGTATATTATATAGTAAAAAATTTTACATAAAAGATCTATTTTGAATAGAAACTATATAATGTAGCCTGAAAAATGTTATTATAACATATGCAAAAATTTGAAATAAAAAAGTATGAAAAAATTTTATTTTATTTTTATATTATTTCATATCTTTTATTTTAAAATAAAAATAAAAAAATATGAAATTTTTGTATTTTATTTTTTACACTAATTTCGAGTTGTCCTTAGATTCATAAATGGTATAGTAATTTTTACTAAAAATATAGTAATTTTGATTAAATTTTTATTTAGCTGTAAAATGTTAATTATTACATTGCTAATTATTGCTGTAAAACGAAAGATTTCAATATAAATAATATAATAAACAATTTCCATTATAAAAACATGCAATTTTGCAATGAAAATAAATCACAAATTTAATTATAAAGATAAAAAATGTACAATATCTATTCCTCGCAATATTACTTGTAAGTAAAAGTTCTTAATTGGGAAGCAAAAAAATATCTCCGTAAGTGGCAAAAATCACGACTAATGACAAGGTGCATTTTTCTAGAAAAAGTATTTTTCCAGCACAGCGTATAAATTGACGGCCATTATATGTATTTGAAATTATGATTATTTGCTCAAAAGTCAAAACCGTGAAAAACTAGACGTATTTATTTGGATAATCTGCATCTGTTTCCGGACTTAAATGCGACCACTTTCACTTATATACATAAATTCATATACTCAGATATATTTGTATCATTATATATGTGTATATATATAATAAATTGTGATGCTTCGCATGTTTAACGTCCCTAATTGTCTGTAAATTCATTGCTGCATAATTTTTGCAATTTACCATTGTATAAGGATAATTATTTAAATTAAATATGTTACAGTGTGTTATTTAGAAATTAAATTTAATTGCTGTTAAATGTTGCCTTAATTATCAAATTAAACAAATATTTAACTTATTTAAACAAAAAATATGGTTTTTTGTTTAAATTCAATAACAAAAAAATAAAAACAATTATATAAGTGAAAAATATAATATTTTAATTATTAATTTTAAAAAATGATATTTTTTAGTAAATATTTTAATAATTTTGCATTTTCTGTTTTAATTAAAATTTAATTAAATTAAATTAATTTAATATTTAAAAATTAATTATAATTAAATTTAATAATTTAATAATTAATAAAAAAAATTATTTGTTTGAAATACATACTGATGATGTCCTGGCAGAGGCGATGCACTCACCACGGCGAGGATTGTGCACACAAAGAGCTGAAACAAAACAAAGCATGGTCAATGATTAATATGTACCATAATTGTTCCACGTTTGTGAATTCAAAGATATACGCCGTGCGAATATCGAATTACAAATTCTATTAACGACAACTTTCATTCATCCCGTCGGTCGAATTTAAAACGAAATTTCGGGCGCAAATACCTGTTAACTACTAATCGAAATTCGTGATTTCGATTTGAATGAATAATACAAATTGGAAAACGAAGAAAGATTTTGTCTTCAGTTCAAAGTCATCGTGTTATATTTTTGTATGATATTTTAAGTGTTTAAACAAATAATTTTTTTCATTATGATTTTTAATTTAATTAAAAATCAAACTGTCTCGTATGATTTTTTGATTTTCAGTTCATTTTTATACTAATTTTACTAATTTTATTTTATCAAATAAAAATTTTTTATCAATTAAACGATCACTTTGACTTTCGAATATGTAAACTTGAATATATGAATTTACAAACGGTAAAAATTTATTGATTTAACTAATAAGTAATAACAAACTTTAGAATTATTATTTATTGATTTCAAGTTCTTATAATTTATCATAGATTTAAAATATTTGCAAAATTATTTAAAATATTAAATAAACGAATAAAATATAATTAAATAAATAAATGATAATTTTGCAAAACATTTAAACGTTTCAAAAGTGTATTCATTTGTCATATTTTGCACTCAACAAATATCAAAAAAGTTTTTTCATGTACAAAATGTTTTGAATAAAAATTTTGTATTTAAATTCATTCTAAATTTTGTTATCATTTCGTGAAAACATGTTCCAAAAATGTGCCCGAATCACAAATGTTCACTTTGCACTCTTTAACCCAACGTGAGCACTTGAAAGAAACCATAATCAATCACTGAAACACTTGTCGCGTAAAATAAAAAATAAATGTAAAACTCTGAGAACTTAAAATAATGCAAAATATAATGTTACTCACAGCGATAGTGTGAGAGTACATGTTTATAAGTTAAGGGTAGATTTTGTTGGTTCGTTTACGAACGCCGAAACAATTGTGGTGTGTATCTGGTTCGAGTTGGGTGTTTATAAAGGATAAGCTATGCCAAAACGCAAAATGCGTTGCCCCGACGCCGGCACGGGTGGGAGCCGTGTTATGTAAAACGCGAAGAAGGAAGCCGGCGATCGCATTACGTATCACGTGTGGCCTTATTGCTTGGCGCGCGCGGGGACCGTCGGGGATATTTCGTATTCGTATTCGCATTCGAGGGAAACCAAAAGAAAAGTTTTGATATCGAGCGTAGATACGCGCGTGTCCGCATAACGATCGTTGTGCATTTTACGCCCCGGGACCTTTCATGCGCCTTTCAATTGCGAACAATTAAACCAAAGAATTACGGATGTGCTCCGCGAACACATTTTCCCGAGAATTTGCCGCAGATTGCTACTCGTGAAAGGTAGAAAATACGATCGATCTGGTTTTGATTTGTTAAGGAAAAAGTCAATGTTTATTTGCGATTTCGTAAGATTTTTTTTTAGTTGAAATCAATACGGAAAAGTTGCGTTTGGAAAATTTTGAACAATTTCCCACAAATTTTGAAAATTGCACAATTTTGAAAAATTTTTCTAACATTTTAGGAATCTTAAGATTTTAATAATAATTGGGGAAAACAACAATTTTAGATTTCGAAAGTTGAGGAAGTTTTGGATAATTTCTTTAACATTTTTGAAATTCCCAATTTTCCAAAATTGAGCAATTTTTGTACGATTTCTCAAAAGTTCTAGGAATTTTCAAATTTCAAAAATTGAGACATTTTTGAATAATTTCTTAAATATTTTAGAAATTTCAGAATATCAAAAATTGAAACACTTTTGAATAATTTTTCAAACATTTTAGGAATTTCCAAATTCGGGAAATTAAGACATTTTAGAACAATTTCTCAAAATATTTGAGAATTTCCAAATTCCGAAAATTATAACATTTTTTTTTAATTTCCCAAAATATAATTTTTATTATTTTTCAATACATTTTTATAATATTGAATGATACTTTTTGATTTAATAATTGAATTTTCTCGTTTTTCAGATTTCCAAATTTGCAATTTCTAAAACGATTGAGGTTTTCGAAGTTACCAGGATGGTAAGTAATTTTACACTTTATTTATTTTGTTATTATGCATTAAAACTACCTTTTCAAGTAAAAAGTAAAAAATTACAATCGATAAAGTAAAATGATATAAAAAATTGGATTTTAAAATCATCCTTAAAAACGAATTCATTCATTATATTAAATCTCTAAATGAAAAATTAAGACCATACCAATTTTACTTGTACATTCAGTAGCAAAATTATTGTTAAAAGAAACTGAAGGTGTAAAAACTGTATTTAAATATGCAGATCATCGAAATGTTATGAACACAAATGTAAAAAAAAGAAATTGTATAAAACGAAAGTTATAATATAATTCTTATTTAATTTCAATTTTTTGTTTCAATGTCAATAAAATTTTTTATGATTATTACTAACAAGCATCATCCATTGCTAAAAACATTTATAAAATGCTATAAGTATTTATAAAATACTTATATAGCCACTGGAAAAATTTAGTCAATAATTTTAAAATGTAAATTGAATCATTTTAGGTGTCAATTGAGTGTAACAATTTGTGTTGTTCCACATAAAGAGTGAAATGTTTAAATTTATAGATCCGCAGTTGATTCATTCATGAATTCTGTATTATGTGAATGTAATATTTATGTGGTATAATTAATGTCACAAGATTCCGATATGATTTAATTTAAAACTATATTTGATACGATAGCGCGATTAGGAGACAAAATAGTCACAATTTTAGTTTATTCAAACACATTTTGCAATTTAAAAATAAATAATAGAATAAGCAGCTTTATTTTCAAAATAAAGTAAATGATAAATTACGTTCTTAACTAAAAAACATATATGATGAAAATCATATTTATTTCTGATCCAATTTTCGTCACTTTTTTAATCATTAATTTCATAATTGCATTATGAAATGATTATCCCACTGAAACGTAATGTCATTCGCTGTTACGATTTAAGAAATCCATATATTAAATCACGTCAGACAAAAACTGTCCTTCTCATAGGAAAAATTAATTTCAAAATCATCGCAAGTATTTTCATCCATTCAGGAAATTAAGTGGCAATCACATGAACTCACGTTGTTGTGCAAGATATATATTTAAATCTGAATTGAATCAGATGAAAAATTGTACAAATGCAAAGCAACAAAAAATGTTCAAATTCGTGAATAAAATGCAGAGTTCCGTTTAAGTACGATTTCATGCTACACTAATCTGGATTAGATAATGTCAGTTCACACGGAAAGTGTATGTTTATCTCAGAATAACAGCATTGCAGCCTGTAATCACTTAACCGATAAGTTCGCAAATCTGAAATTAAGTTTTCATTAAAAAAAAGGAAAAACAAATTCATCTATTTTTTGTCATAGATGCATTTTTAACTTTTATTTCCCTATAAAAGTTGAAATTCACGGACTTTTATAATTTGTTCAAAATTGCAAAAAACACATCGCACGTATTTATAACAAACGAGATGAATAAAAGTGAGAGTAAAATAAATTTCGAGCAAACAGTTGTCCAAAAATGCGTGTCAGAAATCGACAATTTAAAGTCGCTCAATGTTTTACATGAATTTTCGTTTTGGAAATGAAATAGAATATTTGCGCAATTTCGATGTCATAAGAAATCAAATTTCACAAAAGCAAACAAACAAAATTATATTAATTCACGATTTTCAAAAGTAGACGAAAAAAAATCAAAGTGGAGTTACTAAACGTGAATTTGTCTGACATTCTTTTTTATTGCGAAAGAAAATGACCAAAGTTGTTAATGAATCCAGTCAAATATGCGCCGAGACTATAACTTTAATAGAAAGTTGTCGTTGAAGTGCAGCGATTTTATTACGTTTATTAAGATAACTGCATCATTTTATCTATTTATTTTATGACTTTTTTTTCTCCAGATTGATTTGAATATGTCAGTGAAAGACATTCAAATGACCTATTAATCTTGAATCTCGGAGTGGATGAATGCTTGAATAATTAAATATTTATTAGCGAAAAGAAGTCGCAAAATAGAGATGAATCGATGAACCGTATTTTTAACATATACAAGGAAACATCCGTAAAATCAAATAAAGTAAATTCTTTTTCTTATTTTCATACGTAAATTTTATGTTCAAAAGTATTTGTTACAATGTTTATATTGAACATTTCCTTAGCGAAACAAAAAATATATTGCGAATATATTGTTAGTACATTTTGAATATATTTTTTCATACAAAAATATTTTTAATATAGTCACAAAATATTCATGATATATTGTCAATATATTCATAATACATTCTTAATATATTTAAATTCACCTTTTTGACATTCAACCCTATAAAAACGAAAAATATATTTGGACTATATTGTTAATATATTCGGAATATATTGCGAATATATTTTGTTTATAAAAATATGTTTATAATATATTCTTAATGTATTCATAATATATTCATAATACATTCTTAATACATTCATAATATATTCTTAATATATTCTTGATATATTCTTAATATATTTTTAATATATTTTTAATATATTCTTAATATACCCCAGAAATTAAAAAAGTGTCAATATGTTGCAACTATATTCTCAGTATATTTCTTTATTAAAAATATATTAAGAATATATTAAAAATGTGTTAAGAATATATTAAGAATATATCAAGAATATATTAAGAATATTTTAAGAATATATTAAGAATGTATTAGGAATATATTAAGAATATATCAAGAATATATTAAGAATATATTAAGAATATATTTAAAATATATTAAGAATATATTATCAATATATTATCAATATATTAACAATATATTTTTCGTTTTGCTAGGGAATCGTGAAAATATGGTTAATATATTTAGAATATGTTGTTATATTAAAAATATATTAAAAATATATTAAGGTAGAAAATAACAAAGCTCGATATTCTAAGATTTGCATCGACGTTGTTTTAGAATGACATTGACGCATGTTGACATTGGCGGCGCTACTCTAACAAATGTAACGACATAAGAAAAAGTGCCGAGCAAAGAAAAGATATCGAGCTTTGTCATTTTCTACCTTAAGAATATATTAAGAATATATTTAGAATACATTGTCAATATGTTGCAACTATATTCTCAGTATATTCTTATATTAACAATATATTGAAAATATATTAAGAATATATTAACAATATCTTAAAAATATATTAAGAATATGTTAAGAATATATTAAAAATATATTAAGAATATATTAACAATATATTAAGAATGTATTAAGAATATATTAAAAATATATTAAGAATATGTTAAGAATATATTAAATACTTTGTTAATATGCTACAACTATATTCTCAGTATATTCTTATATTAAAAATAGATTGAAAATATATTAAGAAAATATTAACAATATATTTTTCATTTTGCTACGGTATTTTATGACTAAAATCTATTTATAAAAAAAAAAGATATATTTTCCGGTTGAAGAGAGTAAAACTTTATCAAAATAAATGTATCTTTTTTTTGTAATTTTTAATAAAAGGAAATACATTTCTAACGCAAACATATTATGTAGAAAAAACGAAATAGAAAGAATAGCAATAATTAGTTCATTAAACTGCAAAATTCTTGCGCAAGAGCGATGAATTTTAATTTATGTTACATATACACTTGGAAATTATTTAACGAAATTCGAAGTTCTATTCTCATTTGCAATTGGGAGGCATTGCACAATCAATTATTTCCTTTGTTACATACTCGTTCCACAAAATTAGTCATATGAAACGTTAATATCCCATTTTCCTTGCCATAAAATGAATTGGAATCCCTTTTCGGTTTGGAATTTGAACATTACATCATAATTTTGGACAAATTGTACAATCTTTTTGACACCTGTTTATTTCAACTTTTGATTTTGATTGATTCAAAAGATCATAATATTTGTTAGGTAATATATAACAAAAAGTACACACACACGCTTCCGTTTTTTCCTAATGTGGACTAATAAAGTAAAAATCGCTGATGTGACTTACGCAATTTCAATATAAATTGAATCAAAGTGACATGTAATATTTTAGTTATGGAATGGTGTAATGTCGGATGTTTTTTTTATAACTATTGAACAATCGGAAGTAAAGAACATAACCAGAATGTTCGATTGACTTCGTTATTACGATTAATGGTTTGTCGAATGAAAGCAGAAAGTATAATAAATTTTCATCTTTTTAATAACTTTAATTAATATTTATATGAAGAATCAAAGTTTCATGTAACACATTTATTTAAACGTAAATTTAATTTTTATGTACAACTTTTGAACAACAAAAATGCGTATTTTTGGATCTTGAAAATAATTTCTCTTCAACTCCTCAAATTGCTATAAAATAAACTGTGATATTTTTATGTGCGTGCCATATATAAATAATCAATAAAATATTAAATCGACTTTCACAAAATAAATTAATGATAAAAAAATATTTATAAATATATATATATATATATATTTGAAGTCAAAGTACTTGATGACAGTTAAATCAATTCGTACAAAAGTAACACAAATTTGGAACTAATTATAATTGACGTATGCAGTGAGTATTTGGACGACTTAAAAAAAAGTTTGTTAATTACTGTACTGTCACAGCCAATTAAAGCTTTAACTTTACCGTTAAATCATTAGTATTTAAATGATTTTTAAAAATTATTTCTATATTGAATTTTTGGATCAATAAAATATATTTTTAAAAATAACTAATTAAAAAAGACATTCATTCCGTGTATTTTATATAAAATATGAAATAAAAATGGTTTGCGCAATTGAACGGAAATGATTTTGTAAAGATGCCTTAAAGATAAAAATTATGTAAGATTTTGCGTTATTTAATGTAAAATTTTTCTATTAACTATTAAAAGTATAATTGAGGCAAAATAAGCGTTTATTACATAAATCACTTCAAACGTTGTACTTAATCATTTAAAAATGTAATAACGGAAGAAAGGTGGAATTATACATAAATTAATAGCAACATAGATAAGAACCGATTGAATCAACAGTAAACATTGTAAAAGCAATCTTTATATTAAAGTTAAATTAAAAATGAAATCTTGGCTAATGCATATAATTTAATCATCACATAGGTTCAATTAACAATTATCTTGCAATTAAATCTCGCAGTTTAATCATTTGCTATTGTAACTTCCTCCAAATGTTAGTAAATTGTAATTCAAATAATGATATCTTATCAGTGTTCATTTCTTCGTTTTTCAACTTCATTTGAATTCAACTGCAGAAATTCATTTAATTACAGCCATTGAATTTCCTGTAAGTATAACCACAGTCTGGTTATTGAGTTCCCCAAAAAATGTATTCCTCAATCCTTCCGTTCAACTTCCTCCAATGTAACATTGTTCCGTAATGCATTAATCGATAATTTCACCTGAATGATTTTTCGTTCGTGCTTCATTATTATACTTGTTGAAATGAACGACGAGTGTCTCGTTGATTCTGATAGCCATATAATTTTGCTAATGAAATACCAAGCCACAATGTGGTTTGATATTTCATCCATTAGTGTTGCGGCGTCAGGAGACCGTGGACTTGGTATAAAGTGCAAATTTCGCCACGATACCATTTTTTTTTTCATCATCACTTCCCCATATCATCGATATGGCATGGCAATGTTACTTCCGCAAGTTATCAGTCATAAAATTATGAGAGAAAGTGTTCCGTAACATGCACGGTCGCGCTCCAATAATAGGATAAGCGGATAAGTGAAGAGTCTCGAGATCCAAATTATGCATGTTTCTTACGTCACATTTGGGCCATGCAAAATTATGAACCAAAACGAAATGTATCGTAACAATCAAATTTGATTTAAGAATGGATTTAACTGATTATTTTCTTAGACAGAAAATTTACTATACTTCAGAATAAGAAAAATGACTATACTTCAAATAAAATTTACTATACCATTTATGAATTTGAGGACGACTTGACATCAATATAAAAAATATAAAATAACAAATATAAAATGGTTTAATAAAAATGTTTATACCATATAAATCAAGTTATAAAAATTAATCTATGTAAAATTTTTTATTATACTATGTAATAGTTTTTTATATTAAAATATAATAATTTTCTACATAGAGTGTCGAGTTGTCTTTAGATTCATAAATGGTATAGTAATTTTTATTAGGAATAACAATAATGTTGATATTAAATATATTTAAAAGAAAGATAGATTTGAAAATACATTAGTTATTCAATACACATGTGCATTAGATAATAAAAAAGTGTCTTTGATGAATAAATTACATCAACTGATAAGTATTTCATGATTATGTCATATATGGAGTAAAAGAAAATATTTTGCCAATGGCGAAAGTTATTGTTATGTTACTCTGTGACAAAACGCGCGAGGAAAAATAAAAGTGGAAACACAAAATCGCGGCCGATGAAAGTTCTCGGCTCGCGTTGGAACAATTCCAGAAAGAAAGACGTGCGTGTTTTTATATCGCGTCGGATAATTGACACTGTTTTTTTTTCTCTCTTTCTCGGTATGTCGCTCTTTACGTCAATTACGATTAATATGTATGACGAAAGGCAACATTTTCCAGAGAAAAGAGTTTGTATTTTGCACAAAGTAGTGAAACCAGTATTTGCAGAACTCGGTGCCATGATTAGTGGCAAACAATGTTGCACGCCAATTCTATTTGGATCTAATTAGATGAAGAAAACGACAAATTGAATGTGACACATAATTGAATTTATTTTTAAAAATTAAGCAAATTGAATTTTTAATTAATTAATTAAATTAAATTTATTTATTTTTTATTTTATATATTTAAAAAAATTTTTTATTTATTTTTTATTTAAATTTATAAATTAATAAATTGAAAAATGGGAAACCAAATGAAAGAAAAGTCTGAATACTTTCATCCTGAACATATTTTATTAACAGATTTATAATAAATTAGTTGTCAATAAAATATGAACAAATTCGTTAAAAAAAATCAAAGATAAATATATACTTTCGTATGACATAAATTCATCTCAATTAATGCAGTATGGTGCTATCGTTTGAATATTAAATATTAATATCAAACTGAAATGCTTTTGCATGATTTGTGTTGCTTAAGGTGATTCTTCAACTATGTTCGAGCAACAAGGATAGAACTAATGATTTCGACATTAGCGAAAGAGAGAAGCAGCGAATTCGGCTGAAGAATCACCTTAAGTCACTTTATGTACAGGTGGAAACATTCTAACAAATTGCCGATAAATCAGTCGGTTTATTTCTTTTTCTTGGGCTTTGAAGTGGACTCTTGTACTGGCTTCTGCCAGTCCAGTGGTTTACGTCGATACATTGGCCAAGGTGGAACTGTAATAATAGCTGCCATAACAAAACCAGCTCCAAGAATATAAATTGTTTGAGAAAACTGTTGAATTATGTAGCCCCAAATTAATCCGACAACCTAAAAATTAATCGAACTATGTATTAGATTTATATAATATTAATTTTAACAAATTATAAATAATAAAAAATATCATTTTTATAGAGTAATAAATATACATTTTTAATGCAGAACATTTTTATTATTTTAATACTTTGAATTATTTAAAACTCAACATTTTTAAAGTTAAATTAATAAGTTGAGTAATTCAATTGAATAATTAGTAATAATAATAATAAATTATACAATACTTACGCCGAAGAGTGTAATTATAATTCGAAAAAGTTTTTCTGCTTTCGCCTGACCCTCATAATCCTGTCAAAATCAATGAAAGATCATTTATTATTATTTTATAATAAATCATTTTCCTCGTTTATTTCATTTAATTATATTAATTAAACAGAACATTTTCTAAACAGTCTGACACGTCGCCGACATACGGCACACATAACCTTTCCCTCATTTGACAGCTTATAAAACGTAAACAAGTACTTCAAACTCGACGTAAATACGTGTATTTGATTGAAAGTGACTTACCATGTGCGTTGGAATTGATTTGAAATAATCAACGATCGCTTTCATTTTTATGAGTTGTAATTATAATCTTTAAGAGTGACAAATATTGTTAAATTTTATTACACTACTAGAGAAAAACAAATGTTTGCGTGGACGACATAAACGCAATAGGCTACAGCGCATGCGCAAAATAAATCGAAATAAAGCCGCTAAATTTGAATGTCTAAAGTCTAAAAATATGTGATAAGTAGAATATTGTGAGCGCCGTAGGATATTACTTCGTTCGTAATTCGAATGTTTAGTTTTTCATGAATTTTAATGGAACATTGAAAAATTTATACGAAGTGGAAAAATCATGAAAAACTAAAAAATTCATGAAAAAGTTTAAAAATCATGAAAATGTTAAAAATTCATGAAAATGTCGAAAATTCATGAAAAAGTTTAAAAATCATGAAAATATTCAAAATTAATGAAAATGTCAAAAATTAATGATAAAATCGAAAATTTATAAAAAAGTTGAAAATTCATGAAAAATAGAAAATGCATGAAAATTAATGAAAATGTCCAAAATTAAATAAATTGTTAAACATTCATGAAAATGTCGAAAATTCATCAAAATGTTATACATTCCTGAAAAAGTTGAAAATACATAAAAAAAAAAAAAGAAAAACTTAATAAAAATGTTGAAAATTCATGAAAAACTTATAAATGCATGAAAAAATCGTATATTCATAAAAATCTAAAAGAATTTTATTGTGATATTGGGAAACCATAAAAATTCAAGATTTTTTCAGAATTTCATGAATTTTCGACATTTTAAGAAGTTTCGATTTTTGACGAAATTCCTGAATGTTTAACTTTTTCATGGATTTTCGACATTTTTATGAATTTTCAACTTTTTTATGAATTTTTTAATTTTTCACAAATATTCTTTTGTAAATATAAAAAAAAAAAACAAATAACTTGCAAATAACTTTTTCCTTAAATGTCTGAATTGATATGCATTTCAATTTCATTTCAATTAGTTATAAACATTTTTATTCAACAACCAACATCTGTCACTTTTTTACAAAAATTACATCATTTTTATAGATTTATACAATTTAACTATTACAGTATTTTCTATACATAATTTCAAATTTCCATAGTCAAAGTTTCCGCTTTCACTGAGAAAATGTCAATTCACGTACATATATATCATTTCGTTGAAACATTGCAAATGCAAATTTAAAACAATTTCTCATGCAATGTCCATCAACGCGAATTTCTTTTACAGTCTTTTGTATCCGCGCCGTTATGTTTTGACTATTCAATACCGCATCAGTCAATCAAATTAACACGCGTGGCAATACGTGTAAACATCTAGTCTAGCAATAAAAGGCCGCGCGTATCGCATGCGCATGTGCAATTACATACAATTGTTGAAAGTTGTTTGACGTAATGCCCACATTGAATAACAATATAATATTGCAGTTTATGCGTGTAAATTGTGGCAGACGAAAATGCACCGAAGACTCACTGTCGGAGAAAGGAAAATTTTTTATTTCGTCATCGATTACCACCACTTTTTCTTTCTTCATTTTCACAATTCAACGAACATTCAAGTTTACAAATTATCTTCTTCATTTACAATTTACGTTGATTTTATATTGATTGTCTTATTTTCATTAAAAGCTTAAAATCAACGTACATTCAACAAAAATACTGTTTCCATTATAAAACTACACTTATAACAAAAAATAACTTTTTAATACAATTGAAAATACATTCTAATTTAGTACAAATTTAATTTAAAAAATAAACATGAATATATTAATCAAATATAATGATTTTGCAAAAAGTACTGTAGTTTTAACAAAGTTTTAGAAAAACATTGTCGAAATATTATGTTACTTGTACGGAAGAAAAAATTATATCAAATGCATGTCAAAAAATATATATTTTTGCTACTAAAATATATTTCAAATATCATCATTTTATTTCATTTCAAAATAAATATATTTCAAATGTATTTATTTTAATATATATTTTTTAATATATTAATATTTTATATATTGAAATATATTTTTAATATATTTCAAAATATTTAAAAATATATTTCAATTATATTTTTTATATTTCAATACATTTTTGCATATATTTTGCAAATATATTTTAAATATATATTAAATATAGAACTTTTTGCTGAAAATATATATTCACATATATATTTACATATATTTAGAAATATATTTTCTTTCGTTATGACATCCCAGAGAACGTTAAATTTAATTAAGTTCAATATGACATATTTACAGAGATGATGATTTTACGTTAAAATACTTAAAATTAAAATTGATTTGAAATTGGTCATAATCTACTAATGTAACTTTCATCTGTCAACGGCCGACAGGCTGTCCAAATTTGTAACACCTGATACTTATATCTGGCGAAGTTGACCGCATCGTTGACTGTGGGAAAGATCGCAAAGTCACCCTCTTTATTTTCAACTGCATTACATTTTCGTATTGTGTCATAAACCGGACCTACAAAAATTATACAAAAATGTAATTTATGAAATTGCAAAGTTATAAAAATGATTTAATAGTTAAGTAAAAGATAAGTCCGTAATTACTACAATACCTGAGCATCCAGTTAAATAAATAGAGATATCGACCTTATTATACTCTTCAATCAGACTTCGCAAAGCTGATACACCAGAAGGATCTATGTGCATTAGTGCGGAAAAGTCGAGAATTAATACTTTAATCTGGAAAATTAGAATAAAAATTATTAAAATTCTAATTCTTTTAGAATTACGTAGTTTCATTATAATATGAAAATTGTGATGTTTTTTATCTATTTCTCTTCTCTTTTCGAAGTTCAAATGATTTCCTCTTTTTTTTTTTTTTTTTTTTTTTTTTTTTTTTTT
>JABFPJ010002320.1:0-20141 GCA_022817425.1 Gryon sp. ZL-2020
TTTGTGTTTTGTTTGAATTTGACTACCCACCCACCCATTGACCCCTTTGCGTGGTTGCCTTGAAAAATTTGATAAAAATTGACTTCACGAGAACAAGATTTTGCACTGAGAAATCCATACGCAATATTTTGTTTAAGCTGTATATATTATAGCATTGAACGAAGAAACCTCGTATATTTGTAATTTCTTATCATATTGACCCTTTTAGAATGTCAGTTTCAACTTGACGAATTATCATTAGAAATCTTTAATAATGAACATTTTTTAATTTTAAAATAACAACATTGTTTTAATTGTTTACCTTAAGATTCGTTAAAAAATGTAAAAATTATGGTTAATCAAAATCACTATTAATCTCACTTTCAGATTCTAAAATGTTTATATTTTATATTATTAGACTTTAAATAATAATAATAATTCGTCAAAAGAAGGAAAAAACCACAGAGTTCCATTGCCCCTGATGAATGTTGCGTTTTCAGAGACCCAAACAGTTTTTTGACGTAGGTTTAGGAGTGCACCGAATAACAGCTGATTATGACCAACTCGGACCCTGATCGCTGCCAGGACGAAATTCCAAAGAAGCCAAGCAAATGTATTTACTTCGATTTGCAAATTATAGTCAAAAATATTCAAATGAATAGATCCACTAGTTTCCATGGTATATTCCATAGTTCGTTTACATGATATCGGAAACAGTTCCAATTGATATCATTTGTTCATTAAACCAAATTCCATTCCCCCATGAAAATAGAAGAAACCCATGAACAAAAAATGTTGTTAAATTCTCTATTGAAAAAATAAATCGTTTTTTTTCTGATAGAGAAGTTGAATATGTAAAATATAAAATCATTATTTTTTTAAATCAAACATTCTGTTAAATTGTTTTGTTTGATGTCTGGAATAATTCTATTTTTTTTGTCTAAAAATCTGTATCGTTAAAATATTTTGCTTTTAAATCGACATTATTTTACGATCCTAATAATCGAAGCTTAACTGAAAAGTGTGACACAAAAATTATAAAAAATGTATTGACAAAAATTATCAACGAAATTGTACAAATATTATTTTATTCAACAATTCCAAGTATAAATTATCTTCAGCGATTAAAACGATATTCAAATATTGTTAGATCAAATTAATTTTGCCATCCGAACACAATTGTCTAAACTCCTGAACGTGATGACCAAAAAAAAAAAAAACAAAAAAATTAAATAAGAAAGAAAAAAAAGAAGAAAATTGTAAACAAATCAATCAATTAAAATGTGTCCATCGTTTTCCTATACTTGTCATTCAACCATTGTAATTAAACTCCAAAATGCTTTTCCTTAATGCAACCTGTATTATGTTTCCATACCAATCTCAATAGTATCATCATTAATCAACAAAGACTAATAATGCTGTCAGAATGTCATACTCGCAGGTCGACTAATCCACTGATTGACGTGAATTTGGCCACTGACTTCTGTACATAGTGTTACAGTTTGATCCGTTATTCGTTACTATTAATATTAAGCTAAAATCCATCCCAAAAAGCCAAACTCCCCCCTCATTCTTGTACAATTCCATTTTTATCTATCACATTCTTTCTCACAGTCTAAATAAAAAAAGTGTATCAATTTGTATTGGTTCGTAAAATCCGTATGCGCGGGGATTTTGCAATTTTTCATGTGCAGTTGCTTTTGCTTTTCATAGGGTTGGATTAACAATAATATTCGCTTCGCTGGGAAAACGTTGACGAAAAGCTTTCTACGGTTTGGAAATTTACTATTCTGCTATGCTTGAGCTTTTCACACCATGCTGCAATTGTGATATATCTAAATATATATTAGAAGTTTCATTTTTTTCTAAAATTGCTTTCAGTATACTTTTTATGTATAATTATTATATTCTATGTTAAACATAGTTTTTCTTTGTATTTTTTTTACTTTACGTAGATGCTTGAATCTTTTATTCAACATTTAATCACTAGATGTTCGTATTAATAGAGAGTTTGTTTTTAATTTAGATTTCGGATTTGAACAGCCAGGTTAATGATCTTCGAGGCAAATTGTAAGTTGATTAGATACAAAATTTTATTGATTATATGATTTTATTTGAATTCAAATTTTTAATTGCAAATTTAAAAAATAATTAATTATTGATTAACAAATATTAGAAATTAGGCATATTATTAATTTTATTTGTCCTTTGACAGCATGAAGCCAACACTGAAAAAAGTATCCAAATATGAAAATAAGTTTGCTAAGCTGCAGAAAAAAGCTGCGGAATTCAATTTCCGTAACCAACTCAAGCAGGTCAAGAAGAAGGAGTTTACTCTTGAGGAAGAAGATAAAGAGGTACGAATAACATTTTTTACATACTTCTTTTATCATCTTAGGAAAGAATTCTGCCATTTGATTCAATTTAATATAATAATTCGTAATTATTACGTATTTTAGTTATAAATTAAATTTTTGAGGAAAAAATGTTTGAAAAAATTTCTGTTTCCTTAGACAACTTAATGATTTAGAAATTTGCAAAATTAAAAATTAACAAAATAAATTTTGAAATACATTTGGCGAAAACATATAAAAAATATAGTATATTTTTAATTGTAAGTAAATTCTTATAAAAAAATTATTACACCAATTGGACATTCCAGCTGAAGGTTTGAATTTTGTGCTTTTCCCTTTGGATTCGTGTTATCTTTTTTATCCCGCGTTTAAGTTCCCCGTAATTTCATTCCACTCGTCCAATAAGATGTCTTGGAATATTTGTCTGAGCTTTGGTTCGTTCCACTCGTCTAATTTTTGATGTCTTCTAATAAAAGAATACAACAAAAATAAAGTTTCTATGCAAAACATAAACATTTGCAAAATTGTTTGAGGAAATGTTTGACAACAAAAGACAATTGTGAAATGTTCTTATAATACTTGTACATAATATCCTTTTGTAAATAAACAATTGAAACATTTCACAAGGGCAAACATTTCTGTAAAAAAACAAATCAAAACAAAAACAATAACTGGAGAAAACTAAAAACACCAAATGAGAATTAAAATGAAAACAAACATAAAGATGAAAATGAAAACAAAAAGAAATGAAAATTAAAAACCAATAAACAACTTTTAATTTGAAGGAACCTGAGCTCAACAAAATTAAGTATTATTCCTGTGTAGAAGTAGTTTTTTAGGCAATGTATTGTTCTTCACAGCCCAAGAAATCCGAGAAGGCAGAATGGCAGACGAAGAAATAGATTTCAAACACACAGCTACAGAACCGAATATAACAATTCAAAAAAAAAAAATCCAAAAAAGTTACATTAAACAATAATAACGAATCGTCGAACGATTACGTGTTCATACATCAATGCAACCTTTTTCCAATAATTAAGGAGACATTGTTTTCTTACGGATTTCTTTTCTAATGACAACACACATGATACTTAATATTAATTAAAATATATACAGAATACAACTATATTTATATGTAAAAATGAACACTCGAGGTGTGTTAAATAATTTTTGATAGCTCAGTGACCAAAAGCAAAGAGTTAGACTCTTGCTAACAAAAAGTATACTTTTAATCACTGAGTTGACAAAAACGTTTCCTTTCCAACTCGCCTTAATTTATATATTGTCGTTAAATAGAAAATTATGAGTCGTGAAAAAGTGGACGTATAAATCAAATCATAATATTTGTTTTATTTCAACAATAAAGATTCATAAATTATCTTTAATTCGTTTATTTTTAAATCCATATTCGTTGTGCTTTAAAGATGAATTAATCCAAAAAATTAAAATTAATTGTAAAATTTTTAATGTTTAAATTATTAATTTATGAAGTTCAATTTGAATTAATGTATGAATTGAATTAAATCAAATCATAAAGATAAAGAAAAAAATAGTAAGAAAAGTTTAAAAAATTGATAATGGATTCGAGAAGGTGAGAATGGCTTACAAAAATATTGTCCAACTGATTGATTGCACACTCAACAAAAATAATTGCAGCAGCGCTTCTACTCACATGCATTTACAATTTTTATTTCAGTCTTTCATAGTTACAATTGTTCTTTGTTCGATTTACTTATTGCACTTGAAATACATTTTACAAGTTTACTTTATTTCTGAATGTTTGTCTGATTTTTAGTTTATTCTTTTGTTACTTGCATTTCTTTAGCATTTTGTATTGAAGTAGACTTGTCTTACGAATTGTAAAAACGTAAATCATTTTTTGTTGAAAACATTGCGGGAAGTTTGCAAAATATTGTCAGTCACACTTTACATATATTTTGGACTTTGTCAAAGTTTCTATACGATATTATTTGAAGTTACTTTTTGTGCTGTCCACTTGGGTGTGCTTTCTGTTGCAAAATTTATTTGTTTAAAATAAACCATAACTTGTTTGCCATTCAAGTTGTATTTAATAAAATTATATAAGCTTCATTGCTCGCGAACGCGGATAGTTTTAAAGCTAACTTTTTTTCACAAAACACGTTTTTCAAATTAATTTAACAAGTATACATGTACGTGAAAATTGATATGTATGAATTCATATGCAAAAACACGTATAATACATTTATATATTATATAATTTCTTTATTGATTTATAATTATATTTCTTTTTGGGATATAAAAATGTAAATTGGAAAATTAACTTTTGAAAGAGTATGTTTTTAGTATACGACATGTATATAGTTATTGAGTGAAATAATTTTGAATGAAATGTTCTTTTAGAAAGAAACATTTTTTAGAATGAAATCTTAGAAGCTAAAATATGTTAATATTAAAATATATAATACATTTATAGTATCCTATATGGATGTTTTAATTATTAAAATGTTATATTCTAATAATAAAGTCTTTTAAATTAAACATAATATTTGATAAAACATATTACTACTTTATATAAATATTATAATTAAAGATTCATTTTTAAATATGATTTTTATAGAAACTCGTTCCAGTCATAATTTCATATACACTTTACGTGATTAATTCAAAGAACATTTCATCATTATCAAAATAATTTCTCCGAAATTTCGCTAATTTCATTTATGTATAGCTTTTGTCCGTTTGTTAACTGTTGATTAATGATGCTTTGCCTTATATTTGCAGAACGCATCAAAAGACAAGGTAACACACGCCAGTAATTTATATAATTAATCAGAAATTTTTGTTGAGTTTTAAGCAACCTATCTCCCGATTTGTAGCAATCACATACACGCAGTTATTTTTCGCTTAGACCTTTTGTCCTTATCCGACGAAAACAGTCGAAATTTTTTGTCGCGAAACAAAATCTTGCGCAATCTCGCCTGTTGCACGCAATTTTTCCCAATTGTTCCTAAATGACAATATTTTTTACTTTTTACAGGAATTTTTTGCAGAATTTTGAGGACTAAAGAGAGAAAAAAAGACATTTTTTGCGGAGACATTTTGCGAATACATGTTTTATATCAAATATTTTTGAACATTTCTCCAGATTGTTCCCCCTTATCCATGCAATTTTGTCTAGCTGACACATGTATATAAAAAATGTTTGCTCTTATTCATTAGTGTTTTGTTTTTAACTTGTGTCCCGGATGCTAAGAATTTATAATTTGACATAAACATGGAAAAACAAAATCTAATTGTACTGTTGTTTCTTTCTTTTCGTCTTACAGAAAAAACCCGACTGGTCAAAAGGAAAAGAAAAAGAGGAAAAGAAGGTAAAAGAAGAAGAAGTTGAGGCATGAAAGAGCATCCAAAAGAACGGTTTCACCAAAATTTCCATCCAATTAACCAATCTGACGCAGGAGCGTGTTTCCGTTTAAGATATTTCGTTTGTTCCTCTCTTTTTTAAGTTTCATTTTCGTTTTAATTGTAATTAAAAAAAAGTATAGAACAAAACATATAAAATTTAAAAAACACTAGTAAAACAGAGAAAAAAAACAGGGAAACAAATATAGAAAAGAGAATTTTTTTATTAATTTTCCGAGGTTATTGTTCAGTGTCTTGTTGACGTTTTGTTACTAGCGCAATCTACAATTTTTGCTCGGTTCCATGTGTTTGAATGACTTTTCACTTTGACCAATGTGCACCAAACCATCGCGTCAATCCCCTATTGTTTTAAAACAACTCAACAAACAAACAACACTGTTTGACTATCTGGTGTTCAAATTATAGAATAGACATGCTTAACTTTTCTTTTCTTCTCAAAAATAATTAATATTTTTGTAATGTATTATTATAAAGAATAATGCAGCCTAGTAAAAATTAAACATGTAAAATATCCTTGCATTAAATATTGAACGAGAAAAAAAAATCTGATTTTCAAAAGAAATTTTAAATTTTATAATCAAAGAAATAAGCACAAAACCGTTAATTTGTAATTTTCGTTTATTTGAAGTTTTGATTTTTGCATAAAACTTTTTACAGTGAATATTTCAATTTTTTTGCAAGGATGAATAATATTAATGTTAATAACAAGAATAATAATTATAATAATTCTAAAACAGAGTAAATACACCGCTTTTAAAAGGTTTAAGAATTTTGATTGAGGTTAATGAAAAAAGTAGATTGTAATTATTTTATAAATATAATCTATAATAAGGTTTTTCTTGTCTTTTCTACTTTTTGCGAACAACGAAATTTCTTTCCCCAAAATTAATTTAATAAATAATACTGTGAATGAATGAGATTGCAGTCCAATAATAATGTTGTAACAATGACCCGTCACTATGTTTAATATGTCATTTTTATCTATATCTGTTGACATGAATTATAAGCGAATAAATTATTATTTATTGTATTTGCATATTGTCTTTCTGTGATTTTTCCCTATCCTTTTGTAATTATTAATATAATAAATATTTTGGAGTGATTATAATTTAATAAATTGTACTTGTTCTACATTTTTGATTGTACGAGTTTATTAAATTAAAAAATTATGTACTTAATTTTAAAATTAAAGTTATAATAAATTGTTTTAATTTTGGTTTTATTTTGGTTTTATATGTCAATTGTTCGTATTAACTCTTTTATTGATTGAACTTAACTTTTATCAATTGAATTTAACTTAATTGCACATTTATGTGTACAGAGAAATAACAAAATTTAAAAAATTTCATATAAAATTGAATATTTTTAATTATATGTATATATTACGGATGAAAATATGTTTTCAAAACATATTTTCATCCAAAACATAATAAATTTTTTATTATTTATTATTTAAATATGCAAATGAAAATTAAAAGAAAAACATAAATGTGTTCATATTTTTTTAAATATATTTTCGTCCAAGAGGGGTAAGTAAATATATACACTTTCAATAATTCAATAATGTTGAAAATTCTATCTTTGCTTGTATAATAAAATAACATAGTTCAATTATAGTTAATTATATTTTTGCAAACAATTTCAATGAATGTGTGGAAACGCAAACATTCAAATTGTTTTTAGTAATGTTTGATAATCAGATAAAAAGTGGTTCGACATAAATTTACCGGCGTATCAATAAAGTTCTGACCATGAATATGAATTTATAATTGATATGTATATAATAGAATAAATAAATATGATTATTAATTGGCACATAAATACTTGTTAGGAAATTTAATTTGATACTGATTATTTATTAGAAAAGGATTCTGGAATGTGAATTAAATTTGACTCGATAATGCTTAGTGGTTAAATATTAAAGCACTTACCTTAATACTTATTAAATTGAAAATTTTTCGGGTACTTTATATAAAATAATATCATAAAATATAATAAAAATAATTTCATTTTGAAATCTTTCTCAATTAACTTTATATATTTTTAAGTTGACAAATTTAAATCATAAACATTATATGAGTAATTAAAAGTAATTAATAGTATCATACAAAATTTTTTTCTGAAATCAATATGATTATTTTTAGATAATATGAATGAATATTTTTAGATCATTTTTTTTAAATACTATCATCAGTATAATCTATCATACTATCAACAGTATAACATATCAATAAAAAAATATTAAAAAATTAGAAATTGGTTGAAATGCAACAAAATGTTAATAATTATTATAATAATAATTTAACTAATTGAAAATTCTTGAAAAAAAAAATCTTTTATTTTACAATTCAAAAATACAATTCACATTTACCTAATAATAAGTAAAAAAGTATAAAGAAAGAAAAGACATTTTTCGAACAGAAAAAAAGAAGTAAATTGTATTTCCTACCTTAATGAAGGAGGAGCCTCCAGAACCACCTGCGCCAGAGCCGGAGCCAGTGAAAACGCCTGAACCTCCAAAACCTGAACCAGCGCCACCTACACCCGAACCTCCTGCTCCAACGCCTCCACCACCTGTAGAAACACCAGCACCTACACCAGAACCACCTGCGGGTAAATAAATTTATATGCTTAATGCTATATTCCTCACCAGTGTATCGAAAAGGTCTTTTTCGCCACACGGTAACAGAAAATGCAGTTTCCATCTCTAGGGGGTTTTAAAGAAATTGAATTTTCTACTGCCTTGTGGGGAAAAATATCGTTTGCACCATGGAAAATGAAAGAAAATTCTCTCCTCGTGCGATTACAAACCTCGCCTTCGGCTCGGATTGTAAGCTTCACATTCGGTAGTGAATTTCCATTTTTATATCCCTTGGTGCAAAATATACTATTCTTCCTCGAAAAGTAGGATAAAAATGGCACTTTCGCTCATGAGGGATGGAAAGTAACTAGTTAGTAAATTTTGTTTCACTTCCTTAAGTTATACAAACTTTCCCTCCCGAGGGAGAGAAAGTGCCACTTTCGACCCACTTTTGAGGAAAGAAAAGACGAGTTTTCGATACACGTGAGAGCAAAAATTATATGAATGAATATACGAAATTATCAATTTTCACACAATTACATAAATCTTATAAAAACGCTTTTTGCAGAAGCACCACCAGTGGAGGGAGCGCCACCTGCTGAAGGAGCGCCGCCAGCAGAGGGAGCGCCACCTGCAGAAGGAGCGCCACCTGCGGAAGGAGCACCACCTGCGGAAGGAGCACCTCCGGCGGAGGGAGCACCACCAGCGGAGGGTGCACCACCTGTTGAAGGAGCGCCTCCAGCAGAAGGAGCGCCACCTGCAGAAGGTAATTTAAACTTTCCAAATAATCTTCAATGTTTTGATTACCCAAAAAATAATTTCATAATAATTTTAGCTTTTTTTATAAGTCATTTATATATTAAATAAAACATCTACTTGAAGTATTTTATCTATGACCTTGTTTTATAAATGAACTAATTCATATTTTACTTGGATTTTTGAAATTTTTAATTAGTACTTATTGCCACAATTCAGTGGTAAAATATGTTGTCCGGTTAATTGTGTAAAAGCTTAAATTGGATAGCAATCTTTCCATGAATGGCTTCTATTAACAATCTGAGTTTCTAGATAAAACGGCTCTCGTTTATTTCTTCTGTTGTTAATTGCTTTCTTTAACCTTTCAGAAGTTTGCATCAGCATTATAAAGCCTTCGAGCTCTAAGTAGGCATTTACATCTTTAGACTCTTTATCAAGTCTTTAGAATTCTATCAAATTTCATCATTATTCAGAATTATTAGCAACTCGCTTGAATCATTATAACTTTTATCACTTAAATAATGGCTTGTATTATTTGTACACAATAATGCACTTTTTTATCTTCTTATAAATAAGTTATATAACAGATAAGACATATATTATTTTAGTAATATAAAGTAAGTTTTTTTTACTTTTTCTTGTGCTTTTTAAATATTGTTTTGAAGCAATTAAATTTAGTTATTGTTTTTGAAAAGTTTTGAAAAATTATGATTTTGTAATTAGGTGCTCCACCAGCAGAAGGAACTCCAGCACCACCAGCGGAGGGTGCAGCACCAGCAGAAGGTGCCCCAGCTGAAGCAGCTCCTGCGCCAGCACCAGCGGAAGCGCCGCCTGCTGAAGCGGCGCCACCTGCCGAAGCTCCACCGGCAGAAGCGCCCCCTGCTGAAGGTAAATATAACTAACATAACCTCACTTAACCAAAGTAACCTCACTTTGAATTAAAAAATATGTATATATCAATAACGTTTTATTAAATTTTCCGTTTATTTTAACAAATAATAAATGTTAATGTTTATTTCATTTATTTTAAATAAATATAATGAATAGAATCGTATATCGTCAATCAAATCTAAGAGTGATCACCGAAAAATATCAAATTCACATAAACTAATATTACCCTGTGGATTTTATATGTCAATTTTTCATCAAAACGACACATTCGCGTGATTGAAAAATGGACAATAAAATCGACGAAAATAATTATAAAATATTCTACTTCTGTAACAGTTATGATGGATCGCTTCATTTAATAACATTTTCAAAAAAAATGTTGATGTTTTATATTTTAAAAATTTCTAACTCCTATTTGAACTAATAACAAATTGTTTACACAATTTTAAATTAACATTTCATAACAATAAAATAAATTCCAATTTACATTAAATAATAATAAACGATGCAAGAAACGTCGTTTTTTAACTTTGTCTGAATTTTAATTTTCTGTAGAATGACATTTTCAATTAAAAGTCTCCATAAATGTACCCACAATTTTTGTTAGCTCGCTGAAAAATGCCGCAAAATACTTTAATTTAATTTGCACAATGCAGTTATTTAATTATACTTTCAATTAAATAATGCACTGATTAACATTTAAATGACATTTGAAAGAGGTTTCATTTAAAAGAAAATGGCTTTTAGGTTGTTCTCGATACTGAAACAAAATGATATAAATATTTCTGTTTTGTAGCCCCAGCATCGTAACTACGCAGAGGAAGATGATGGCATTTTTCATAAATTTATTATTCGATGACGTCACAATTAGAAACATGAATGGTGCCTACGAGAAGTTAGCGCACAAGTATCTCGTATGCACACTCACGAATAGCGACGTTAATTGCTAATTCATCACATCGTACATAAAATCCGGTGCACGGATGCACTGCTGCGGGTATGGATCTGGCACGTTATATCATGCAATAACATTGTCGTGCATATAAACGCATATGCGTTCTAGAGTGTTAGAATTAAATTCTACGCAAGTCACGGACACTCGATTGTATATTTAATACATTCTGAGCGCTATTTGCTCCAGTACGCTCATTTTACCAAAGTCACTCGAATATTGACGAATTATAATTTTCAATAAATAACTTACGAAAATTAATTACATGTGTATTATTTATTTCATCGATCATTCTATCATTTTCTCTATGTTCAACATCATAAATAGATTAGTTTCACCTTTCTAAATATAATTAATCTTGCACTGAAAAAATTAATAGCTTAATCAAAATGACTATCTAGAGAGTCAAAATAATCATTTATATAATCAAAACAAGTATTCAAGTATTTAAAACTATAAGATAGTCCATTTTTCAGTGTATACAAAAAATGTGAGAAATATTAATTACTGACTGGTCAACCGAGGCTCTTATTAGTAAACCTGTCAAATGAGCGTTTACATATTTACGTTATTCAAATATTTTCCCAATCTGTTTTATGTAGAAGTGCAAGAATTTTTTTATTAATAAAATTTGATTAACAAGTTATATAATTAAAATTAATTTTATGATAAAATATATAAACAGATGAGAAAATGATAATTGAACTGTTTTGAACAGTTCAAACTAGGTTTATAATTAATAACGAAATATAATCTGTAAACATTATTATTTAATTATCATTTCATAGATTTTGTGTTATTTAGACATCGACCAAGAAATTGAAGTGAATTTGTGAATATTTTCTATACTAGAAAGTTGTTTAAATTGTAACGCATTTTGTTTGAAAACTACAAAGTTCAATTGACAAGCCTACTTGTTAGGATTGCCCCTATTAAACTTTATTTTGACCATTAAATTAAGTAATAGTTACTTTATTATTTTTTGGATCTGAAAACAATTGCATGATTGAATATTCTCGTTGTGGTTTATAAAGTGTTGGGCTATTGGAACGTAAATAGACTTAAAATTCAATCAAGCTTTAGTGCAATCATAATTTAATTATAGTTAATTGATAATAACATTCAAAATTAAAATATCTCATAAATTATTAAGTTTTTATTTAAAATCAGTATATTTATTTAAGGTACTTAAATGTTTACTCCAACGCGACATCAAATAGCAAAAAATCGAAAAATGCATTAAATTTTTAATCTTTAAAAATAAAATATATGTAGTAACTGATACTTTTTAACATTGTTATTATTATTAAATTTGTATGAAAATTGAAGAACAAATTAATAATATAAATTAATATCAAAGTTTTATATTCAAATACCAATTTTTTAAATGCAAATTTTTTATGTATATTTTATGTAGAAGTTAAATACAATGAAAAATTCATTGAAAAAAATGTTCTTTAATTCTTTACTGCATAAAACGTCATAAAAGTACATATGAGCGTTTTACAACACGTGTGAAGCATGACGAGAAATCGAATTATAATGACGTGCAATAGATTGGATTTCTCGAATGTGATTCTGATAGCTCGAATTTGACTCATAAAATATGACTTTTCGTGATTGACGCCTACCAATTTTACTTCAACGCCCGCGCATGGTACCTAACTGTTTTATTTGGACGAGTCGCATTTCTCTTGAAAAAAAAAAAGACTTTCACTGAGATTATTTTTTTCATTTTTATCACAGCTCATAAATGATTTTTGCCCACTATAAAATAATCATAGAAAAAATGATAATCCATTTTATCTCTGTAATCATTCAACATGAAATATTTAAATCTTTTTTATATACGCATATTACAATGTTTAATGTAAAATATTATATTTTAAATAAATTTTACATAATAATGTTTACAAATATTATCTAAATCACGAAAAGTTTTTTTTTAAACCAAAAAATTAAAAAGTTATATAACTTGCACGCATTCGTGCGTAATTTTGCAAAGTATTCGTCTTTGAAAAAGGAGCGTTGAATGATGTGAATTACAGCATATTAGTTGTAAAAGCCATTTATTTCGACGGAATGCTCGATTTTGCGAATCGTCTAGTCGGCGGACGTAGAAGAGTTGTGTGTTTGAAAAGTTAAAGCCGAACTTCATTCGGTGAGAGATTCGCTCGCCTCGTTTTCCTCACCTATACGAATGTTGCGCCGTTGAGTTTTGCCGTCACGTCAGTGCTGTACCGGCCGTCGACTAGATCGGATCGTTACTATAGTGCTGCGCGCGAGAGGCCGGCTTTTCACGTGTTCGATATCGTAACCATTTGTTTGTTTAATTAAAAACGAAATCCACCACTTTTTATCTCCAGTGAAATTCGCTCGTTTTAAATACTAATGATTAATTGGAACCCTTTATGTTTAATTTGATTCAATGTTATTGATTATCTGACTGCTTTGTTAGTTAAATAATATTATACAATTGTCTTTCAACTTTTTTTTATGCATACTTTTCCATTATTAAACCGAATTATTGAATTTTGCGGATTTAATTAAGAAAATAATTTGAATAAATCTAATCATTTTGTACTGTGCAAATAATATTTAAATATTTTAATACAAATTATCTATAAATAATTATTTATTTTTCTTTGCATATTTTGTATTACTCTTATTGATATTATATAAGAAAAATAATTGATGAAAAAAGAGGACAATTTGATGAATTCATTATGAATAATAGTTATGACAGCTACTAAATCAATTAAAAGTAATTGCGGGTATTTTGAATGATACGTTTTGATTCATTTCATCTTTTGTCATATTTACGATCAAATAAACGCGAAATTTAATAAGACAAGAGATTGGTTTGGTGAGATTTATGTTTACTTTTGAAAGTGAATCTAAACATCGAGCCGTGTAACGTTATATATGAGAAATTCATTAAACCTTTTTTTCATCCTCTTCTTCTTCACCTTCGTTTTGTGTATCGACACAAAGAATTGATTTTATATGACAGGAATTAACACTTTAGTTCTTTGACATACGTTCTTTGCGGACTTGTCAAATATGCCATATAAACGTCACTTCCTTTGTATACATTACAATGAGAAAAGTATACATTTCAAATCTCATTTGAGAGAAAACCTTTTTTTTCAATTTATGACTCGAACATGAAAAAAAAACTTGTTGGAATTTTATTTCTATTATGCATACTTTACAAATAATAATTAAATTACTACAAGTATTGAGAAACAAATATAAACTAAAAAAAATACTAAAAAACATAATAAATGAAGAAAAGTTGAAAACTAATTTAATTCAATGTACATCGTCATTAAGATTTGTATTAACTTTTGCATGTTATAAAGTTGAATTTATGACGATTTAATTAGATAAAAATGCCGATAATTAAATGAAAATAAATAATTTGTCAAAAAGCAAGCCAACGCATTTGCAATTCAAATTTGGGCCAATTTGAAATTCAAATGTTTCACGTGATTAATTTTTCGAAAACTGTGTGTGCAGATCAAATTGTGAATTAATCCAAAAATTTGTGTGAGAGTGAAGTGTGTTTTGGATTATACCTTGAGAAGGCAGGAAGACCCGTGAAGAACAAAAAAAAGATTTTTTTTTTCTTTGAGGAAGCCACTTGACATTCGAATCTGAGACATAACATAGGTAAGTCTGACGGTGTAGTATATCCCGGTTTCGTTTCTTTTGCGCCGGTTATACTGGTTGCTGACAGGATGTGGAGTCGCACCGACATAAACAGTGGAAAACGGTCCACTCCGGCACGTCACCGATGTATTGGTTCAAGTGTCTCCCTCGAAATAGGATGAATGTTCTTTTTTCCTTCCTTTTGCTTCTTCTTTCCTTTTTTTTTCTTGATTCTGTTTTTTTGTCATATCGTAATAGCCCCACGATAACAGAAAGGAACGCGACCAATTATTTTGAACGTTGTCACGGGACTCTGATTTACGAAGCCGGTAATTGTGGGAGCGACGGTAATTAATAAATACTTGGCGATTGAATTTCGGTTTATAAATATTGCTGTCATTATTATGATGAATTGATGTGTCGTATCGAATTAATAGACTTTGCCTTTTTTCGGAATTATCTTTTTTTTTTTTCATTGAATGAAAACTGCTTTTTGATGTAATAATTCAGACTCTGACTTCACGTGTGTGTGAGAAATGAAAGTCGAAACAGTTGAGTGAATATTTTGCATTAATTAATATAAATGACACATTTTGTATCTATCTTCAATCAATCAAATATCAATAACGTGATTTGATTCGAGTTTGAAGTATAAAATATATTTATGACGGATAACATAAAATACGATGCTTTTCATTTGCTGATATTCAACAATTTCATTTAAATAATGTCGTAATATCAAGTTGAATGAGTTTAACGAACGGGAAAAAATGCATAAATATTTTCATCTAATTTTTCAATAAAAATCAATTGATTATTTATTAATGTATTCTGGAAAGTGCATAGAAGATGCATGAAATTTAATATCATATTTATAAATGATATAATCAATTTGAATGGTAATTTACAATATTGAATATCGTGTAGCTATTAAAAAGAAACTATCTTCGAATATATTGTTTGTTATTACTGATTTTGATTGCAAATTCAATTAAATTTCATATTATAAATGAATAAAGGTTTTGTGTTGATTTATGAGTGCAAACGTACATATCGAACGAAAATTTATTTTAATGTAATTCTGATTCTCTAATTCATACTTCATTATCATTTTGTAATTGATAAATTATTGTTAATTTAATATTATGATGTATCTACAAATCTGCATTTTATTTGCAAATTCAGCGTGCAATTATTTTTCGGATATTATCTATTCATATCAATAAATTAAACATAATTATATACATTTATTGTTTTGAATGATTTTGAATGAAATTGATGCAAATGTGTAAAGAGATCAAGCAAGGTAAAAATCGAGATGAAATCAGTAACTGCTTCATCTGGATAATAATCTAGATAATTATCTAGATAAAGATGAGATTCTTAAATAAAATAATGATCTTTATCTTATTTAGATAACTATCTAGTTAAGATGACGACCTAGATAATTATCTAGATAATTATCTCAATCATAAATTTGATGTTTTTAATAATAAATTTGACTATCTACTTTTCTTAGTGTATTAATTATAATAATCCCCCTTTTTACAGTCGAAATAAATACCTCTGAATGCAATTTGAAATAAAAAAAATCAACGATAAAATACTCTTTGTCTTGAATTAAGAGAATAATTTCTGCTGTTGAATAGTTATAAATTCCGAAACAATTTGTACATGAATTTAAGCTTATAATGGCTATAAAATCAAGAATTCATGGCAACCTTATTTGCGGATGAGTGTAAAATGCAGAGCACACTCATTAGGCCATTTTGAAACTGGCGTGTGCAAATAAACGCATTGAAACGTGAGACGTTCATTGTAAAACGAGTCTGCGGCTCGTGGCGCGCACAGAGAGTCATAATCGTATGCCATTCGTGTGTCTACTATCAAGCCTGTGACATGCTGTTTGTGGCTATCAAAACCGCAGACAGTTTTTCGTAGATAGATGTGCTCGCTGCAAAACGGGTTCAAACTCTATGTGGCGTCATCCACACGCAGAGCACATTCATGTCGCGCACTCACGTTAACTACAATCTGACAGAGCTGCCACATATGCCTCTCAAAATCATATAAAAAGTCATATTATTGTTTGTCTAGATCAAACCAAAAAGGATTCAATCAAAGTTGCAAACAATACTGGCTTATATGCCAATAACATGTGATTTTGATACAGTTCACTATTTCATATATAAATAAAAGTTATATAACATTTATAATTTTTTTGATATATTTTAAATATATTTAAAATAATTTTTTATATTCAAAATGTACGATATATTTTTATATATTTATATATTTTGACACAATTCCCAATTATTATTATTTTTTATCATCATCATAATCCTAGCGGAAGAAAATGTGTTTTGAAATATATGTAAAAATATATGTGAATATGTGCACATATATTTTTGGCAAAAAGTTAAATATTTAAAATATATTTAAAATATCAACAATATAATATACATATTGTAACATTAAAATATCAACATTTATAATACTGCATAATCAAATAATAATAACATGTTTTTTTTTCTAATAAAGAACAAAGATTATAATAATGACTTGAATTGTTATAATATGGTATTGTAATAAGCAGAATTATCTCTACACTACTATACAGTAATAAATCTGAATAGATGATTTATTATAGGTGATAAAAGATTGAAAAAATACACAAAATATTCTGCGATTGAGAAAAAATAGGAAAACTTGTTCAGCTTTCAATTTAAGTGCAAATTTGTTATTAGACAAGACTGATTAGTTTGAATTAATGAAGCATTTAATTTGTACATTATGTGGTTTTTTCGACTGATTTTATGTAATAATTTGATTTGAAATCAATGCTAACTAGACACTAATATTGGTATTTCTATGTCAATACTCTGACCTCATTAGTCTTATTTTGTCAAAATTAATTACAGCTTGACAGATGTTCAAATTGGTCTCTATTAATGATTTAATTATGAATTATATGCATCAAACTGTGACAGAATATTTGCTACTGATAAAATTGTGTTAACAATTTAGTTAAAATTATTAAAAAACATTATTTGAACATATTCTATACATTATAATATTTATATAATAATAATATTTTAAACATTTGTTAGTTTATTTATATTTCAATAATTAATGTATTTTTAATATTTTGTTCTTCAATTCATTCTTTATTTTAAGATCAATCAAAAAGTTATTTTAAGTAGTTGTATCTATTCATCTATCAACTGTCACAGGTTTCAATCAAGATGTAAGCATATCAGGTAAGACAGTGAAGCTAAAAAGTCCGATTTACAAGTCTTCTCAAGTTGCGATGTTCTGATCTGAAACTTAATTCAATCTGATTAGGCTCTTAAACAAGCCATTTATGAACGCGATTAGCTTTTCAACTATGATTTAATTTTTGACGAATATATTTCTCAACTTAATGTTCAACAGATTTATACTCCCTTCATGCATATGTTTTATATTGTTAGTTTGTATGAAATAAAAATATGCATTAAAATGGAAATGTTAAAAAAATGGTTCTATTTAAAAATAATTTGTGATTTACCAGTTTGACGTTTTCTACGAATTATTTTTAAGCTAGGTCGGACGTGACACTGGATTTGAATAAGTTATTATGAAAAATGCATACATATTATTTTTAAATGTATACGTACATTTAATATTTATAAATTACGAAGTAAATCTAGGATCAAGCTGGATATTATTATAAGCATAGATAAATATATAACAGTAATAATATATGATAATAATATATAATAATGTATTTATAATATACATTTCGATAATCCTTCTATGTTTAAAATCTTTATTTAACATTCAACTATTTTTCTAAAATTAAAAAAAAAACTCATTTTTTGGAGAAATAATTATTACTTATTTTCAAATAAACTGATAGCTTTTTATAGACAAATATATTATATTTTAAAAGAAAAAGTAAGTAAATTATTAAACGTAGCTATGAAAACCTAAATTTCTTTGAAAAGTTACCCTTAATTTTTTATTTGTCTCTGTTTTTTAAACACTGTGTAATAACCGTTTTGAGTCGTTCATTTATTTAACACAAGTCTGCCAACTGTTGTCTGTTCTGTTCGCGTAAATCTTTTCATGGATTAAACAAATAACGTAATAAAAAAAGATAACAAAACCGGAAGAAAAAGAAAAAAAAGCCAAACATTAATGTTTCACATAAAAACTATTTCTTTCCCTAGATTCGCGTTAATTAAAATACATCATACTGAGTATCCACGCGAAATACTGATGTAATTGTACAAAGCGCGAAATTTGCCCGAAAAATTATCCCGTCATTAATTCTGGAAAGTAATTATAACAATTTAAGAACTTTTACTTTGACTGTTTGAAGAGAAGTCTCAATTTTTATGTCTTCCATTTTTTTCAGTTAGCATAAGATATTTTAATAGTAAAAATGATTGAAGAAAGTAATTTCGCGGAATTATCATTTAAATCGTCAAAAGAATAATGAATATATAGTATACACATCTTCCTTTTAGTGTTGGCACTTTTTTTTAATATTTTACTTCAATCGAGTGTAATACATTATTCAGAAGCAAAAATATGAATATTTTATTTCATTTAACTTTGAAAATATATATAAATCTATTTTATTAATGTCAGATGATTTATTTTATTAAAGATCAATTTAAAGTACAAAAAAAAAGAACAGAAAAAAACGAAACAGCAGTTAAAATGTCTGTTAAAAGTCCGTTTTGTTCGATGTCTCGCAGAAAAGATATGAATGGTCGCGTCTTCGTTAATGGCGATGCATAATGACACAAATGTACACGCATTTTGTGATGAAGAAACAAACGAGATGAAAAATGAAGTGGAGATGTCTAATTTTAATGCTTTCATTAGGTGGCCTTTTTTTGACTTTTTCTCTCTTTTTTAATACATTTTTTTTTTGTTTAAAGTATAGTTAGATGTAGGTCAGTTTGCGATGTTATCGTGAAGTCACCAGTGGTAACTCATTTCCGACACTCTATCACGATTAACGGTAAGAGAAAAATACCGCAGACTCGATCACGTATCCGGATACAAGCGTACTCTTAATTTAATTGATTAAACATCCACTTTAGTTAAATGTCATTTAGTTAACATTCATTAAGAAATGGCTTATCATCTTTCACCGGAAGAAGGAGTGATTTTCAAAATCTGTATTATTATAATCTTTGTCATTTTTCATTCTCGTTTATCGTCATTTTATTTGCAATTTTTATTCGACATTATTTTTATTTTATATATATTTCATAAACGAGCGTAAAATTGCTCTGTAAAATTGCCATTTTATATATGATAAATTGTACCCTTCAATATGGGAAGTTTATTTTTATCGACAGTTATGTGCTTTTATCATTTTCCAAGCAAGAAATAAATGATTAAAAAAGTAAACGAGAAAAATAATGTATAAATGAGAAATATGTTAAGTTAAGTATATTTCAAAATTGAATTATATCAATTTAATTCGATAATCGTGATTATAAAGTTGTTTCAACTTTATTTCTCATACAAGTTTTTAAATAAAGATGTAGGTGTGTGAAATAAACTT